>CM052485.1:20280-46412 GCA_028533335.1 Chrysocyon brachyurus
GAAAAAATCGAATCGAATCGAATCGAATCAAAAATGATCGAATCAAATCGAAAAGACTTGAATCGAATCAAATAGAAAAGAATCTAATCGATTCTATCGAATCAAATAAAAAAGAATCGAATCGAAAAATATAGAATCAAATTGAATGAAATCAAAAGAATCAGATCGAATGGAAGTGAAAAGAATCGAATGAATCTAATCGAATTGAATCAAAAAGAATAGAATCAAATCAAAAAGAATCGAATCGAATAGAATTGAATAGAATTGAAAAGAATAGAATCGAATCGAAAAGAATTGAATCGACTCGAATCGATTTGAAAAGAAAGGAATTCAAATCGAATAGGAAAGAATCAAAAAGAAATGAATAAAAACTATCGAATCGAATTGAAAATAATCAAATCGATTCGAATCGAAAAAAATCGAATCGAATCGAATCGAGTCGAGAACAGTCGAATCAAAAAGGATCAAATTGAATCTAATCGAAGAAAAGAATCGAAACGAAAAAAATCGAATTGACTCGAATCGAAAAGAATCAAAACAAATCAAATCAAAAAGAATTGAATCGAATTGAATCAAATCGAATCGAAAACAATCGAATCCAAATGAATCTAATCGAAGAGTCGAATCAAAAAGAATTGAATTGAATCGAAAAGAATCGAATTTAATTGAATCAAATAAAAAAGAATCTAATCGATTCGAATCGAATCGAATCCGAAAGTATCGAATCAAAAAAATCAAATCTAACCGCATCGACTCAAAAGAATGAAATCAAATGGAAGCGAAAAGAATCAAATATATCGAATCAAATCGATTCGAAAAGAATTGGAAAGAATCTAATCTAATCTAATTGAATCGAAAAGAATCGAATCTAATTTAATCTAATTGAAATGAACAGAATCGAAAAGAATCGAATCCAATCGAAAAAAATCAAATCAAATAGAATCGAATTGAATGGAATAGAAAAGAATCGAATTGAATTGGATCGAAAAGAATCGAATCGAATCAAATTGAAAAGAATCGAATCTAATTGAATTGAAAACAATCGAATCTAATCGAATAAAAAAGAATCGAAATGAAGAGAATCGAAAAGAATGGAATCGAATAAAAAAGAATTGAAACTAATTGAATCGTAAAGAATCGAATCGAATCGAAAAGAATCGAATCGAACTGAATAAAAACGAATCAAATCGTATTAAAAAGATCGAATCGAATAGAATCGAAAAGAATCGAATCAAATCGAAACGAAAATAATCAAATAGAATCGAATCGAAAGAATCGAATTGAATCAAAAAGAATCGAATTGAAAAGAAAGGAATTGAATCGAATCAAATTGAAAAGAATCGAATTGAATCGAATGGAATCGCATCGAAAAGAATCTATTTGAATCGAATAGATTCGATTCGAAAAGAAATGAATTGAATCGAATTGAAAAGAATCGAAAAGAATTGAATCTAATCGAATCGAATCGAATTGAATCGAAAAGAAATGAATGGAAAAAATCGAAAAGAATCGAATCGAATTGAAAAGAAAGTAATAGAATCGAATCGAATCAAATCAAATCAAAATAATCGAATCGAATTGAATCAAAAAGAATCAAATCAAATCAGAAACATTCGAATCGAATCGAATCGAATCAAAAAGAATCGAATCGAATGGAATGCAATCGAATCGAAAAGAATCGATTTGAATCGAATAGATTCGAATCTAAAAGAATCGAATCGAATGGAATGCAATCGAATCGAATCAAATAGTAAAGAATCCAATCGATTCGAATTGAATCGTATCGAAAGAATTGTATCAAAAAAACCAAAACGAATTGCATCGAATCAAAAGAATCGAATCGAATGGAAGCCAAAAGAATCAAATGAATCAAATCGAATCGAATCAAAAAGAATCGAATCGAAACAAATCAAATTGAAAAGAATCGAATTGAAACGATTCGAAAAGAAAGGAATCAAATCAAAAAGAATCGAAACGAAAAGAATCAAATCGAATTGAGTAGAAAAGTATTGAATCGAATCGAATTGAATCGAAAAGAATAAAATTGAATTGAATCGAATCGAAAAAAGTCGAATCGAATCGCTCTGAATCAAAAGAATCGAATCGAATGCAAGTGAAAAGAATAGCATCCAATCAAATCGAATCGAATTGAAAAGAATTGAATCAAATCGAATTGAATCGATTCGAAAAGAATGGATTTCGAATTGAAAGAAAAGAATCGATAAGAAATGAATAAAAAACTATCGAGTCGAAACGAAAATTATAGAATCGAAACGAATTGAAAAAAATCGAATCGAATAAAATCTAAAGAATTGAATCAAGGATTGAAATGAATCAAATCAAAATGAAAATTGAAACGAAAAGAATCGAATCGAATTGAAACGAAAATAATCAAATCGAATCAAAAAGAATCGAATAGAATTGAATCAAAAAGAAACAAATCGAATCAAAAATATCGAATCTAATTGAATAGAAAAGAATCGAATCGAATCAAATTGAAAAGAATCGAATCGAAAAAAATCTAATCTAATAGCATCGAAACAAAAGAATTGAATCGAATGGAAGCGAAAGGAATCGAATGAATCGAATCGAATGGAATTGAAAAAAATCAAATCGAATCGAATTGAAAAGAATCGAATCTAATCGAATCGGAAAGAATCAAATCTAATAGAATCGGAAAGAATCGAATCTAATCGAATTGAAAAGTATCGAATCAAAGAGAATCGAAAAGAATCGAATCGAATCGAAACGAAAAAATTGAGTCGAATCGAATCGATAAGAATCGAATTGAATTGAATCAAATAGAATCAAATCGAATCGAATCGACTCGAATCAATTCAAAAAGAAAGGAATTCAAATCGAAAAGGAAAGAATCAAAAAGAAATGAATAAAAACTATCGAATCGATACGAAAATAATCGAATCGAAACGAACTGAAAAAAATCGATTCGAATCGAGAACAATCGAATCAAAAAGGATCAAATTGATTCAAATCCAAAAAAGAGATCGAAGCAAAAAAATCGAATCGAAAAGAATAGAAAAAATCCTATCAAAAAGAATTGAATTGAATCGAATCAAATCAAATCGAATGGAAAAGAATTGAATCCAAAAGAATCTAATCAAAAAGAGTTGAATCGAAAAGAATTGAATTGAATTGAAAAGAATCGAATTGAATCGAATCAAATAGGAAAGAATCTAATCGATTTGAATCGAATTGGAATGAATTGTATCAAAAAAATCAAATCTAATCGCATCGAATCAAAAGAATGAAATCGAATGGAAGTGAAAAGAATCGAATGAATCGAATCAAATCTAATCTAATTTAAAAGAATCGAATCTAAAAGAATCGAGTCAAATTGAATCAAATCAATTCAAAAAGAATCGGAAAGAATCAAATCTAAACGAATGAAATCGAAAAGAATCAAATATAATTGAATTGAAAAGAAAAGAATCTTATCGAATCGAAAAGATCGAATCAAATTGAATATAAAAGAATCGAATCGAAGCAAAAAGAATCGAATCTAATTGAATCGAAAAGAATCGAATCGAATCAAATCGAAAAGCATCGAATCGAATTGAATATAAAAGAATCGAATCGAAGCAAAATGAATCGAATCGAATGGAATTGAAAAGAATCAAATCGAATCGAATGGAACCAAATCAAAAGGAATTGAATTGAATCAAATACAATCAAATCAAAACGAATCGAATTGAAAAAATCAAATCGAACCTAATTGAATTCAAAACAATTCAATCAAAAAGAATCGAATCGAAGAGAATCAAAAAGAATCGAATCGAATTGAAAAGAAATGAATTGAAAAGAATCTAATCGAATCGAAAGGAATCAAATCGAATCAAATAGAAAAGAATATAATCAATTAGAATTGAATCGAATCGGAAAGAATCGAATCAAAAAATCGAATCTAATCGCATCGAATCAAAAGAATCAAATCGAATGGAAGTGAAAAGAATCGAATGAATCTAATCTAATCTAATCTAAAAGAATCGAATCAAAAAGAATCGAATCGAATAGAACCAAATCGATTCGAAAAGAATCAGAAAGAATCAAATCTAAACAAATCGAATCAAAAAGAATCGAATCTAATTGAATTGAAAAGAAATGAATCTAATTGAATCGAAAAGAATCGAATCGAAGAGAATCGAAAAGAATCGAATCGAATCAAAAAGAATCGAATCTAATTGAATCGAAAATAATTGAATCGAATTAAATCGAAAAGAATCGAATTGAATTGAATCAAAAAGGATCGAATCGAAGCAAAATGAATATAATCAAATGGAATTGAAAAGAATCAACTCGAATCGATTCGAAAAGAAAGCAATTCGAAACATAAAGAATTGAGTTGAAAAGAAATGAATCGAAAACTATCGAATCGGGATCCCTGGGTGGCACAGCGGTTTGGCGCCTGCCTTTAGCCTGGGGCGCGATCCTGGAGACCTGGGATCGAGTCCCACGTGGGGCTCCCGGTGCATGGAGTCTGCTTCTCCCTCTGCCTGTGTCTCTGCCTCTCTGTCTCTCTCTGTGTAACTATCATGAATAAATAAATAAAATCTTAAAAAAAGAAAACTATCGAATCGAAATGGAAATAATCGAATTGAATCAAATCGAAAAGAATCGAATCGAATTGATTCATTTCGAAAAGAATTGAATCTAATCAAATCGAAGAATCAAATCGAATCGAAAAGAATTGAAACAAATAAAATCAAAAGGAATTGAATCGAATTGAATAAAAAAGAAACGAATCGAATCGAACAGGATCGAATTGAATCAAATCTAAAAGTATCTAATCCAATTGAAAGGAATTGAAAGGAATCGAATCGATTCAAAAAAATCAAATCGAATTGAACCGAATCCAATCGAAAATCATCTCATTCAATCGAATTGATTAGAAAAGAATCGAAACGAATAGAAAACAATAGAATTGAATCGGATCGAATTGAATCGTAAATAATAGAATCGAATCGAAAAGAATAGAATCGAATCGAATAGAATAGAATCAAAAAGGATCGAAACGAATCGAACGCAATCGAATCAAAAGAATCGAATTGAATCGAATAGAATCGAATCGAAAAGAATCGAAATGAAAACATCGAACCAAATCGAACAGAATCGAAAAGAATTGAATTGAAAAGAATCGAATTGAATCGAAAAGAACCGAATCAAATCGAATTGAATTGAAATGAAAACAATGGAATCGATCAAATCGAATCAAAAAAATTCAAATCGAATAGAATGGAATTAAAAATCGAATCGAATTGAATCGAATCGAAAATAATCGAATCGAATCAAATCAAATTTAAATAATTGAATCGAATCGAAAATAATCGAATCGAAGTGAATCAAATCGAAAATAATCTAATCGAAATGAAAGGAATCGAATCGAATCGAATATGATCGAATCGAATCGAAAATTATCGAATTGAATTGAATCAAATCGAAAATAATTGAATCGAAGCGAATCAAATTGAAAATAATCGAATCGAATCGAAAGGAATCGAATCAAATCGAATATGATCGAATCGAATTGAAAATTATCGAATTGAAAAAAATAAAATCGAAAATCATCGAATCGAATCGAAAATAATCGAATCCAATCAAATCGAATTTAAATAATTGAATTGAATTGAATCGAAAATAATCCAATCGAAGCGAATCAAATCGAAAATAACCTAATCGAAACGAAAGGAATTGAATCGAATTGAATAGAATATGATCGAATCGAATCGAAAATTATCAAATTGAATTGAATCAAATTGAAAATAATCGAATCGAAGCGAATCAAATTGAAAATAATCTAATCGAATCGAAAGGAATCGAATCAAATTGAATATGATTGAATCGAATCGAAAACTATCGAATTGACACAAATAAAATCGAAAATCATTGAATCGAATCGAAAATAATTGAATCGAATAAAATCGAATTTAAATAATTGAATCGAATCGAATAAAAAATAATCGAATCGAAGCGAATCAAATCGAAAATAATCTAATCGAAATGAAAGGAATTGAATCGAATCAAATATGATCGAATCGAATCGAAAATTATCGAATTGAATTGAATCAAATCGAAAATAATCGAATTGAAGTGAATCAAATTGAAAATAATCTAATCGAATCGAAAGGAATCGAATCAAATAGAATATGATCGAATCGAATAGAAAATTATCAAATTGACACAAATCAAATCCAAAATCATCGAATCGAATCGAAAATAATCGAATCGACTCTAATCGAATCGAAATTAATAGAACCGAATCCAATCGATTGAATCAAAAATTATCAAATCGAATTGAATTGAATTTAATCGAAAATAATCGAATCAAATCGAAAATAATCAAATCACATCGAATGGAATCGAAAATAATTGAATCGAAATGAATCGAAACAAATCGAAAATAATCGAATCGAAAAGAATCAAATAGATTCAAATCGAATCGAAAAGAATAAAATCGAATAGAAAATAATCCAATCGATTTGAAAATAATTGAATCGACTCAAATTGAATGGAAAATAAATGAATCAAATGGAATCGAATCGAAAATAATCGAACTGAATCAAAATAATCGATCAAATCGAACCGAATTGAATCTAAAATACTTGAATTGAATCGAACCGAATTTTGTCGAAATAATCGAATCGAATCAAAAATAATCGAATCGAATTGAATCGAATCGAAAATATTCGAATCGAATCTAATCGAAAATATTCGAATCGAATCGAATCGAAAAAATCGATTCGAATCGAATTGAATCGAATCGAAAATAATTGAATCTAATCGAAAATAATCGAATCGAATCGAATCCAAAATCATCAAATCAAATCGAAAATAATGGAATCAAAAAGAATGAAATCAATTCGTATCGAAAATAATCGAATCGAATTGGAAATAATCAAGTTGAAATGAATCGAATTGAATAGAAAATAATCGAATCGAATCAAAAATAATCGAATAGATTTGAATCAAATCGAATCGAAAATAATCGAGTTGAATCAAATCGAAAATATTTGAATCAAATCGAATCGAATTGAAATGAAAATAATTGAATCGAATAGAATCAAATCAAATCGAATAGAAAATCATCGAATTGAATCCAATTGAAAATATTAGAATCGAATGGAATCGAATGTAATCGAAAAGAATTGAATCGAATTGAATAGAAAATAAAGGAATCAGATAAAAAATCATCGAATCGAAACGAAAAGAATCGTATTGAAAAGAATCGATTTGAATCGAATATAATCAAATTGAATCGAAAAGAATCGAATCAAAAATCATAAAACCGAATAGAAAATAATCGACTCGACTTGAATCGAATAGAAAATAATCGAACCGAATCGAATCGAAAATAACTGAATCGAAACGAATCATATCGAATCGAATCGAAAATAATCTATTCGTATCGAATCGAATTGAAAACTGTAGAATCGAATGTAATTGAAAATAATCAATTCGAATCAAAAAAATCAAATCGAATTGAAAATAATTGAATTGAAAAGATTCAAATTGATTCAAAAAGAATCATATCAAACCGAAAATAATCGAATCGAATCAAAAAGTATCGAATCAAATCCATTTGAATCGAATCAAAAATAATCAAATCGTATCGAATTTATAATAATCGATCTAATCGATAATCAAATCGTATCAAATCGAATCGAAAATAAATGAATCGAATCGAATATAATCAAATCGGATTGATCGAAAATAATCAAAAAGAATCGAATTGAATCAAATAGAAAATAATTGAAATGAATACAATCGAATAGAAATAAGCAAATCGAATTGAATCAAACTTAATTGAAAATAATCGAATAGAATAGAATAGAATCAAAAATAATCGAATCGATTAGAATCGACTAGAATCAAAAAGACTAGATCGAATCAAAACAAAAAACATCGAATCGAAAAGAATCGAATCAATTAGAATTGAAAATAATTGAATCTAATCGAAAAGAATAGAATCAAATCCATTCGAATCGAATCTAAAATAATCGAATCAAAAAGAGGGATCCCTGGGTAGCACAGCGGTTTGGCGCCTGCCTTTGGCCCAGGGCGTGATCCTGGAGACCCGGGATCGAATCCCACATTGGGCTCCCGGTGCATGGAGTCTGCTCCTCCCTCTGCCTGTGTCTCTGCCTCTCTCTCTCTCTCTCTGTGTGACTATCATAAATAAATAAAAATTTAAAAGAAGAATGAAATCTATTCGAATTGAAAATAATCGAATCAAAAATAATCGGATCAAATAAAAAATAAACGAATTGAATCCAATCGAATTGAATCAAAAATAATCAAATCGAATTTAATCGAATCGAATCAAAAATAATCATATCGAATAGAAAATAATCAAATCTAATCGAATCGAATTGAAACTAAAATAATCTAATCGAATCGAAAATTATCGAATCGACAAGAATAGAAACGAAAATCATCGAATCGAATCGACTCAAATCGGATCAAAAATAATCTAATCGAATCTAATCGAATCGAAATAATCGAATCAAATCGAAATAAAAATAATTGAATAGAATCGAAAATATTCAATTTGCATAGAATTGAATAAAAAATAATAGAATCGAATTGAATAGAAAATAAATCGAATCGAAAATAATCAAATAGAATAGAAAATATTCGAATCAAAAAGAATCGAATCGATTAGAAAAGATTAGAATCGAATCGAAACATATCAAATTGAATCAAAAAGAATCAATCGAATCGAAAAGAATCGAATCGATTAGAAAAGATTAGAATCGAATCGAAACGAATCGAATTGAATCAAAAAGAATCGATCGAATCGAAAAGAATCGAATTGAATTTAATCGAATCGAATCAAAAAGAATTGATCGAATCCAAATAATCAAATTGAATCGAATCGAATCGAAAATAAATGAATCGAATTGAAATAATCGAATCGAGTCAAATCGAAAATAATCGCATCGAATCAAATCGAATCGAGTAGAATCGAAAATAATCGAAATGAAATGAATCCAATAGAAAATAATCGAATAGAATCGAATCAAATTGAATCGAATATAATCGAATCTAATCGAATCAAAAATAATCAAATCAAATGGAATCGAATCAAATTGAATCGAATCGAATTGAATCGAAAATAATTGAATCGAATCGAATTGAAAATAATCGAATCGAAGCGAATCAAATCGAAAATAATCTAATCGAATCAAAAGGAATCGAAACGAATCAAATTGAATATGAGCGAATCGAATCGAAAATTATCGAATTGACTCGATTCAAATCGAAAATCATTGAATCGAATCGAAAATAATCAAATCGACTCTAATCGAATCGAAATTAATAGAATCAGATCCAATCGATCGAATCGAAAATTATCAAATAGAATTGAATCGAATCAAATCGAAAATAATCAAATCAAATAGAAAATAATCGAATCACGTAGAATGGAATCGAAAATAATTGAATCGAAATGAATCAAAACAAATCGAAAATAAATTGAAAAGAATCGAATACATTAGAATCGAATCGAAAAGAATAAAATCGAATAGAAAATAATCAAATCGAATCAAATCGAAAATAATCGAATCGAATGGAATCGAATCGAATAGAAAAGAATCCAATCGAATTGAATAGAAAATATTGGAATCGAATCGAATAGAAGAGAATCAAAAATAATCGAATCGAAAAGAATCGAATCAAATTGAAAAGACCCGATCGAATCGAAAAGAATCGAATTGAATTAAAAAAATCGATTCGAAAAGAATCGAATCGATTTGAATTGAAAATTATCAAATCGAATAGAAAATTATCGAATTGACTCGAATCGGATCGAAAATCATCAAATCGAATCGAAAAGAATCAAATCGAATAGAAAATAATCGAATTGAAACGAATCCAATCGAATCGAAAATAATCGAATCGAATCCAATAGAATCGAATCAAAAATAATCGAATCGAATAGAATCGAAAATATTCGAACCGAATGAAAAAGAATTGAATCGAAAAGAAAATAATCGAATCCAATCGAAAATAATCAAATAAAAAAGAATCGAGTCAATTTGAATCGAATTGAAAAGAATCGAACTGATAAGAATCGAATCGACTCGACAATTCAATCGAAAATAATCAAATCGATCGAATGGAATTGAATCAAATAGAAAATAATCGAATCGAAACAAATGGATAATAACCGAATCGAATCAAACTGAATCAAAATAATCGAATCTAAATGAATCGAATCGAAAATAATCGAATCGAATCAAATCCAAAATTGTCGAATTGAATCGAAAATATTGGAATCGAAAACAATCGAATCGATTCGATTCGAAATAATCAAATTGAATCGAATCAAAAATGAATCGAATCGAATCGAATCGAATTGAGTTGAATCAAAATAATCGAATCAAATCGAATCGAATCGAAAAATATCAAATCGAGTTGAAATTAATTGAATCACATCGAATGGAATCGAAAATAATTGAATATAAATGAATCGAATCAAATTGAAAATAATCAAATCGAATAGATTCGAATAGAAAATAATCGAATCGAATCGAAAAGAACAAAATCAAATAGAAAATAATCGAATCGAGTAAAAAATAAATCGACTCAAAACAAATCGAAAATAATAAAATCGAATCGAATCGAAAATAATCGAACCAAATCGAAAATAATCAAATGAAATCGAACTGAATTGAATAGTGATGAAAATAATCGAATTGAATTGAAAAAAATCGAATCAAATAGAATCGAAAACACTGGAATCGAATCGAATCGAATGGAAAATAATTGAATCGAATCTAATCAAAGGTAATCGAATGGAATAGAATTGAATTGAATCGAAAATAATCGAATCAAAGTGAATCGAAAATAATTGAATCGAATCAAATCCAAAATTATCAAATCGAATCGAAAATACTGGAATTGATAAGAAGCAAATCGATTTGAATAAAAAATATTTGAATCGAATCGAAAATAGTCAAATCAAATCGAAAATCATCTAATCGAATCTAAAATAATTGAATCGAAAAGAATAAAAAATAATTGAATTGAATCGAATCGAATGGAAAATAATCCAATGGAATCTAATCAAATTGAATCAAATTGAATTGATTCGACAATAATCGAATTGAAAATAATCAAATCGAATCGAAAATAATCGAATGAGGGGATGCCTGGGTGGCGCAGCTGTTTAAGGCCTGCCTTTGGCCAAGGCCATGATCCTGGAGACCCGGGATCAAATCCCACAACAGGCTCTCCGTGAATGGAGCCTCCTTCTCCTTCTGCCAGTGTCTCTGCCTCTCTGTCTCTCTGTGACTATCATAAATAAATAAATTAATTTAAAAGAGAAAATAATAAAATCGAATCGAATCAAAACTAATCGAAAATAATCGAATCGAATCGAATTGAATTGAATGGAAAAGAATAGATTCCAATTTAATGGAATCGAAAAAAATCGAATCGAATTGAATTGAAAAGAATAGAATTGAAAAAGATCAAATCGATTCGAAATTAATCGAATCGAATTGAATTGAAAAGAATCGAATCAAAAAGAATCGAATCGAATTGGAAAGAATCGAATTGGGGATCCCTGGGTGGCTCAGCGGTTTGGCGCCTGCCTTTGGCCCAGGGCGTGATCCTGGAGACCCGGGATTGAGTACTGTGTCGGGCTCCCGGTGCATGGAGCCTGCTTCTCCCTCTGCCTGTGTCTCTGCCTCTCTGTCTCTCTGTGTGCCTATCATAAATAAATTAAAACATTTAAAAAAAATTAAAAAAGAAAAGAATCAAATTGAAAAGGATCGAATCGACGAATCAAAAATAATCAAATCGAAAAGAATCGAATCAAATCGAAAGAATCCAATCGAAAAGAATCGAATCGAATAGATTCGAATTGAATCAAATTGAATGAAAAGAATTGCATCGAAAAGAATCAAATAGAATCGAAAATAATTTAATTGAATCGAAAAGAATCGAATCAAAAAGGATCGACTCGAATCAAAAAGAATCAAATTGAAAAGGATCGAATCGATGAATCAAAAAGTATCAAATCAAAAAGAATCAAATAGAATCGAAAATAATCAAATTGAATAGAAAATAATCGAATCAAAAAGGATCGAATCGGATTGAAAAGAATCTAATTGAAAGGATCGAATCAACAAATCGTAAATAATCGAATCAAAAAGAATTGAATCGAATCAAATAGAAAAGAATAGAATCGAATAGAAAAGGGTCGATCAAAAATAATCGAATCCATTCGAAAAAATAGAATCGAATCGAATCGAAAAGAATCGAATCGAATTAAAAAATCGAATCGAATGAAATCGAAAAGAAATGAATCGAAAAGTATCGAGTCAAAAAGAATCGAATCAAATCAAATCAAATAGAAAAGAATTGAATCGAAAGAATCGAAAAGAATCGAATCATAATGATCGAATCTAAAAGAATCGAATCGAAAGAATCGAATCGAATCAAATCGAAACGAATCGAATCGAATCGAAGAGTTGATCTAAAAGAATCGAATCAAATCGAAAAGACTCAAATAGAAAATAAACAAATCAAATCAAATCGAAAAGAATCGAATGGAATCGATGAATTGATCCAAAAGAATCAAATCGAATCGAAAAAAATTAATCGAATCGAATAAAAAAATCGAATCGAATCGAATCAAATTGAAAAGAATCGAAAAGAATCTAATCTTATCGATAGAATCGAAAAGAATTGAATCAAAAGTAATCGAATCGAATCGAAACAAATCGAATGGAATCGAAAAGATTCGATCGAAAAGAATCGAATTGAATCGAAAAGACAAATCGAAAAGAATCGAATCGAATCAAATTGAAAAGAATCTAATCGAAAAGAATCGAATCGAATCGAAACGAATCGAATCGAATAGAATCGAAAAGAAACGAATCGAAAACTATCAAATCGAAATGAAAAAAATCGAATTGAATCGAATCGAAAAAAAATCGAAAAGAATCGAATACGAAGAATCGAATCGACGAATCGAGAAGAATCGAATCGAAAGGAATCGAATCGTATAGAATTGAATAGAAAATAATCGAATCGAGTTGAATCAAAACGAATCGAATCGAAAATAATCGAATCGAATCGAAACGAAAATAATCGAATCGAATCGAATCGAAAATAATCGAATCGAATCGAAAAGAATCGAATTGAATTGAAAAGAATCAAATCAGCCAAAAATAATCGAATCAAATCGCATCAAAATTAATCGAATTGAATTGAATCGAAACGAATTGAATCAAAACGAATCCAATCGAAAATAATCGAATCAAAACGAATCAAATCGAAAATAATTGAATCAAATCGAACCGAAAATAATCGAATTGAATTGAAGCGAATCGAAATGAAAATAATCGAATTGAGATGAATTGAATCGAAAATAAAGGAATCAAATCGAATCGAAATTGACCGAATCAAATCGAATCTAATCGCAATGAATCGAATCGAAAATAATCAAATCGAATCGAATCAAATCAAAACTAATCGAATCGAATCGAAATGAATCGAATCGAAAATAATCGAATGGAAAAGAATCGAATCGAAAATAAATGAATCGAATCGAAATGAATCGAATCGAAAATAACTGAATCGAATCAAAACGAATTGAATATAAATTAATCGAATCGAATTGAATCGAAACGAATCGAATCGAAAATAATAGAATCGAAATTAATCGAATAGAAAATAATCGAATCGAATTGAATCGAATGGAAAATAATCGAATCGAATATAATCAAATCGAAATTAATCGAATCGAATCAAATCGAATCAAAAAGAATCGAATAGAAATTGAATAAAAAATAATCGAAAAGAATCGAACCGAATAGAATCGGAAAGAAACGAATCGAAAACTACCGAATCACATTGAATCGAATCAAAAAAAAGAATAGAATCTAAAAGAATCAAATCGAAAAAGATCGATTCGAATAGAATCGAATCAAAAAGAATTGATTTGAAATGAATTGAATAAAATTGAATAGAAAAGAATCAAATAAAAAAGAATCGAATCGAAAAAAATCGAATCGAATTGAATTGAATCGAAAAGAATCTAATCGAAAAGAATCGAATTGAATCGAATCGATTCGAAAATAATCGAATCCAAAAGAATTGAATCGAATCGAATGAAAAGAATCAAATCGAATTGAAAATAATCGAATCGAATCGAATGAATTGAATTGGATCAAATCGAAAATACTCGAATCGAATTGAAATGAATCGAATTGAAAATAATAGAATATAGGGGATCCCTGGGTGGCTCAGTGGTTTGGCGCCTGCCTTTGTCCCAGGGCACGATCCTGGAGACCGAGATCTAGTCCCACATTGGGCTCCTGGTGCATGGAGCCTGCTTCACCCTCTGCCTGCATCTCTGCCTCTCTCCTTTCTGTGCATTATCATGAATAAATAAATAAAATCTTTAAAAACAAGAAAATATTCGAATCTAAAGGAATCGAATCGAAAATAATCGAAAAGAATCAAATCCAAATTAATCAAATCGGAATGAATCGAATCGAAAATAATCGAATTGAATCGAATTGAAATGAATCGAGTCGAAAATAATCGAATGGAAATTATTTGAATCGAATCAAATCAAATTGAAACAATTCAACTCGAATCGAAAATGATCAAATCGATTCGAATCTAATCGAAAAGTGTCAATCGAAAAGAATCGAATCAAATAAAAAATAATCGAATCAAAAATAATCAAATCGAATTGAATAGAAAAGAGCCGATGGAAAATAATCGAATCCATTCGAAAAAATAGAATCGAATCGAATCGAAAGGAATCGAATCTAATCGAAAAGAATCGAATCGAATTAAAAAAATCGAATCGAATGAAATGGAAGAGAAATGAATTGAAAAGCATCAAATCAAATCGAAAAGAATCGAATCGAATCAAATCAAATAGAAAAAATCGAATCGATAGAATCGAAAAGAATCAAATTGTACGATCAAATCGAAAAGATTCGAATCGAGAGTATTGAATCGAATTGAATCAAAACGAATCGAATCGCATCGAAAAGAGTCGATCGAAAAGAATCTAATCAAATCGAAAAGACACAAATAGAAAAGAATCAAAACAAATCAAATCGGAAAGAATCAAATGGAATCGATAAGAGTCGATAAAAAGAATCAAATCGAACCGAAAAAAATCGAATGTAATCAACTCGAGTTGAAAAGAATCGAAAAGAATCTAATCTTATCGATCAAATCGAATCGAATTGAATCAAAACGAATCGAATCGAAAATAATCTAATCGAATCGAATCGAAACAAATCAGCCGAAAATAATCGAATCAAATCGAATCAAAATTAATCGAATCAAATTGAATCGAAACGAATTGAATCGAATCGAATCGAAACGAATCCAAACCAAAATAATCGAATCAAAACGAATCGAATCGAAAATAATTGAATCAAATCGAATCGAAAATAATCTAATAGAATTGAAATGAATTGAAATGAAAATAAGCGAATCGAAATGAATCGAATAGAAAATAAAGGAATCGAATCGAATTGAAATTAACCGAATAAAATCGAATCTAATCGCAACGAATCGAATCGAAAATAATCGAATCAAATCGAATCGAATCAAAACTAATCGAATTGAATCGAATCGAAACAAATCGAATCGAAAATAATTGAATCTAATTGAAACAAATCGAATCGAAAATAATCGAATCGAAATGAATCAAATTGAAAATAATTGAATCGAATCGAAACGAATTGAATAGAAATTAATCGAATCGAATTGAATCGAATCGAAAATAATCGAATCGAATCGAATCAAAATGAATTGAATCGAAAATAATAGAATCGATACGAATCGAATCGAAAATAAATGAATCGAATCGAATCGAAAAGAATCGAATTGAAAAAAATAGAATCGAAAAAATCGAAACGAATCAAATCGAATCGAAATTAATTGAATCAAATCAAATCGAATCGAAAATAATCGAATAGAAATGGAATCAAAATGAATCGAAAAGAATCGAATCGAAAGAATTGAAACGAATAGAATCGAAAAGAATCGAATCGAAAACTATCGAATCAAATCGAAAAAAATCGAATCAAATCGAATCGAAAAAAACAAATCGAATCGAATCAAAAAGAATCGAATCGAATTGAGAAAGATCGAATCGAATTGAATCGAATCAAAAAGAATTGATTCGAAATGAATCGAATAAAATTGAATCAAAAAGAATCGAAACGAATCAAATAAAGAAGAATCGAATCGAATCGAATCGAATTGAATCGAATCGAAAATAATCGAATTGAAATGAATCGAATCGAAAATAATCGAATGAATTGAATTGAATCGAATGGAAAATACTCGAATCGAATCGAATTGAAACGAATCGAATTGAAAATAATCGAATCGAATCGAAAAAAATAATCGAATCGAATTGAAACGAATCGAATCGAAAATAATAGAATCGAAACGAATCGAATCGAAAATAATCGAATCGAATCAAAACGAATCGAATCAAAAATAATAGAATCGAAACGAATCGAATCGAAAAAAATTGGATTGAATCGAATCAAATTGAATAAAAAAGAATCGAATCGAAATTGAATCCAAAAGAATCGAATCGAACCGAAAAGCATCAAATCGAATAGAATCGAAAAGAAACGAATCAAAAACAATCAAATCAAATCGAAAAAAACGAATCAAATCGAATCGAAAAAAACGAATTGAATTCAATCGAAAAGAATCGAATTGAAAAGGATCGAATCGATTCAAATGAATTGAATCGAATTGAATCGAAAAGAATCAAATCGAAAAGAATCGAATCGAATCGAAAATAATCGAATCGAATTGAAAATAATCCAATCGAAAAGAATTGAATCAAATAGATTCGAATTGAATCGAATCGAACAAAAAGAATCGAATCGAATCGAAAAGAATCAAATAGAATAGAAAAGAATCGAATTGAATCGAAAAGAATCGAATCAAAAAGGATCAAATCGAATCAAAAAGAATCGAATTGAAAAGGCTGGTATTGACAAATCGAAAACAATTGAAACGAAAAGAATCGAATTGAAAAGAATCAAGTAGAAACAAAAAGAATCGAATTGAATCGAAAAGAATCGAATCGAAAAGGATCGAATTGAAAAGAATCGGATTGAAAAGGATCGAATCGACAAATCGAAAATAAGTGAATCGAAAAGAATCGAATTGAAAGGAATCGAATCAAATCAAATCGAAAAGAATCGAATCGGAAGTGTCAATCGAAATGAATCGAATCAAATCGAAAATAATCGAATTGAAAAGAATCAAATCGAATCGAAGAGAAAAGAATCGAATCGAAGAGTCGATCGAAAATAATCGAATTCATTCGAAAATATAGAATCGAATCAAATCGAAAAGAATCGAATCGAATCGAAAAGAATCGAATCGAATTAAAAAAATCGAATTGCATGAAATCGAAGAGAAATGAATCGAAAAGTATCGAATCGAATCGAAAAGAATCGAATCGAATCAAATCAGAAAAGAATCGAATCGATAGAATCGAAAAGAATCGAATCGTATCGATCGAATCGAAAAGAATCGAATCGAATCGAAAAGAGTCCATCGAAAATAATCGAATCAAATCGAAAAGACTCAAAACGAAAAGAATCAAATCAAATCAAATTGAAAAGAATATAATGGAATCAATTAGAGTCGATTGAAAAGAATTGAATCGAATTGAAAAAAGAATCAAATCGAATTGAATCAAAAAAATTGAATCTAATCAAATCTAATTGAAAAGAATCGAAAAGAATCTAATCGTATCGATCAAGTTGAAAAGAATCGAATCGAAAGGAATCGAATCGAATCGAAGCAAATCGAATGTAATCAAAGAGTCGATCAAAAAGAATCGAATCGAATGGAAAAGACTGAAATCGAAAAGAATCAAATCAAATCAAATTGAAAAGAATCTAATCGAATCGAAGGGGTCGATCCAAAAGAATCGAATCGATTTGAAAAAAACGAATCGAATCAAATAGAATCGAATTGAAAAGAATCGAAAAGAATCGAATCCAATGGAAAGGAATGAAAAAAAATCGAGAAGAATCGAATCGAATCGAATTGAATGGAAAATAATCGAATCGAAAAGAATTAAATTGAATAAAAAAGAATCAATTCTAGTTGAAAAAATCGAATCGAATTGAATCGAAAATAATCGAATTGATTCGAAAAGAATCGAATCGAATCGAAAGAATCAAATCAAATCGAAAAGAATTGAATACAAAAGAATCGAATCAACGAATTGAAAGGAATCGAATAGAAAAGCATCGAATTGAATTGAAGCGAAGTGAAATGAAAATAATCGAATCAAAATGAATCAAATCAAAAATAAAGGAATCGAATCGAATCGAAATTAACCGAATCGAATCGAATCGAAAGGAATCGAATCAAAAATAATCGAAAAGAATCGAATCGAATAAAACTAAACAAATCGAAACGAATCGAATAAAAAATAATCGAATCGAAAAAGGTCGAATCGAAAATAATTAAATCGAATTGAAACGAATTGAATAGAAAATAATAGAATCGAAACGAATCGAATCGAAAATAATTGAATCGAATAAAAAATAATCAAATCGAATCAAATTGAAACGAATCAAATCAAAAATAATCGAATCGAAACGAATCGACTTGAAAATAATAGAATTGAATCGAAACGAATCGAATTGAAAATAATTGAATCGAAAAGAATCGAATTGAAAATAATTGAATCGAATTGAATAGAAATTAATCGAATCGAATTGATTCAAAACGAATCAAATCGCAAATAATTGAATCGAAACAAATCGAGTTGAAAATAATCGAATCGAATTGAAACCAACCAAATCGAAAATAATAGAATTGAAACGAATCGAATCAAAATGAATCGAATTTAATTGAAAAGAATCAAATTGAAAAGGATCGAATCAATTCAAAATGAATCGAATTGAATTGAATCGAAAAGAATCAAATTGAAAAGAATCGAATCGAAAAGAATCGAATTGAAAAGGATCCAATCAACGAGTCGAAAATAATCGAATCGAAAAGAATCAAATCGAATCGAAAAGAATCGAATCGAAAAGAACTGAATCAAATAGATTCGAATTGAATCAAATCGAATGAAAACAATCGAATTGAATCGAAAAGAATCAAATAGAATTGAAAAGAATCGAATTGAATCGAAAAGAATCAAATCAAAAGGGATCGAATCGAATCAAAAAGGAATAAATTGAAAAGGATCGTATCGACAAATTGAAAATAATTGAATCGAAAAGAATCGAATCGAAAAGAATCAACTAGAATCAAAAAGAATCGAATTGAATCGAAAAGAATCGAATCTAAAAGGATCGAATCGAATCGAAAAGTATCGGATTGAAAAAGATCGAATCGAAAAATCGAAAATAAATGAATTGAAAAGAATCGAATCGAAAGGAATCGAATCAAATCAAATCGAAAAGAATCGAATCGGAAAGTGTCAATCGAAACGAATCGAATCAAATCGAAAATAATTGAATCTAAAAGAATCAAATTGAATCGAAGAAAAAAGAATCGAATCGAATCGAAGAGTCGATCAAAAATAATCGAATCCATTCGAAATATAGAATCGAATCAAATTGAAAAGAATCGAATAGAATTGAATAGAATAGAATTAAAAAAATCGAATCGAATGAAATTGAAAAGAAATGAATCGAAAAGTATCGAATCGAATCGAAAAGAAACGAATCGAATCAAATAGAAAAGAATCAAATCGATAGAATCGAATTGAAGAATTGAATCGTATCTATCGAATTGAAAAAAATTGAATTGAAAGAATCGAATCGAAATGAATCGAAACGAATCGATTTGAATCGAAAAGAGTCAATCGAAAAGAATCGAATCAAATTGAAAAGACTCAAATATAAAAGAATCGAATCAAAAGGAAGCAAATCGAATCGAAACAAAGTGAATGTAATCGAAAAGAGTCGAACAAAAAGAATCGAATCGAATGGAAAAGACTGAAATTGAAAAGAATCAAACCAAATCAAATTGAAAAGAATCTAATCGAATCGAAGGGGTCGATCGAAAAGAATCGAATCGATTCGAAAAAAAAAAGAATCGAATAGAATAGAATCGAATTGAAAAGAATCGAAAAGAATCTAATCGAATTGAAAGGAATCAAAAAGAATCGAGAAGAATCGAATCGAATCGAATGGAAAATAATCGAATCGAAAAGAATTAAATCGAATCGAAAATAATCGATTCTAGTTGAAAAAATCGAATCGAATCAAAAAGAATCAAATCAAAAAGAATCGAATCGATTTGAAAAGAATCAAATCAAATCGAAAAGAATCGAAATCAAAAGAATTGAATTGACGAATTGAAAGGAATCGAATCAAAAAGCGTCGAATTGAATTGAAGCGAAGTGAAATGAAAATAATCGAATCGAAATGAATCAAATCGAAAATAAAGGAATTGAATCGAATCGAAATTAACCGAATCGAATCGAATCGAATCAAAAATAATCGAAAAGAATCGAATCGAATAAAACTAATCAAATCGAAACGAATCGAATCAAAAATAATCAAATCGAAACAGAGCAAATCGAAAATAATTGAATCGAATCGAAATGAATTGAATAGAAAACAATCGAATCGAAACAAATCAAATAGAAAATAATCGAATCGAATTGAATCGAATAAAAAATAATCAAATCGAATCGAATCGAAATGAATCGAATCGAAAATAATCAAATCGAAACGAATCGACTCGAAAATAATAGAATTGAATTGAAACGAATCGAATTGAAAATAATTGAATCGTAACGAATCGAATCAAAAATAATTCAATCAAATCGAATCGAATAGAAATTAATCGAATCGAATTGAATCGAAATGAATCGAATCGAATTGAAAATAATCGAATCAAATGAAATCAAATTGAAAATAATCAATCGAATCGAATCCAATCGAATCGAAAATAGTAGAATCGAAACGAATCGAATCGAAAGTAATCGAATCAAATTGAATCGAATAGAATCGAATCGAAAATAATAGAATCGAAATTAATCTTATCGAATTGAAGCGAATCGAAACAAAAATAAACGAATCGAAATGAATTGAATAGAAAATAAAGGAATAAAATCGAATCAAAATTAACCAAATCGAATCAAATCTAATCAAAAAGAATCAAATCGAAAATAATCGAATGGAATAGAAAAAACCTGATTGAATCGAATCGAATCAAAACGAATCAAATCGAAAATAATCGAATCGAATCGAATCAAAAATAATTGAATCGAATTGAAATGAATCGAATCGAATTGAAACGAATCGAAAGGAAAATAATCGAATCGAATCGAATAAAAAATAACCGAATTGTATAGAATCGAAATAAATCGAATCGAAAATAATCGAATCGAAACGAATTGACTCGAAAATAATTGAATCGAATCGAATCGAAATGAATCGAATCGAATCAAATCGAATCAAAACTAATCAAATCGAATCAAAACGAATTGAGTCAAAAATAATTGAATCGAATCGAAATGAATATAATCGAAAATAATCAAATCAAAATGAATCGAATTGAAAATAATAGAATTGAATCGAATTGAATAAAAATAATCGAATCATCGAATCGAAACTAATCGAATATAATCGAAGGAAAACGAATCGAATTGAAAATAATCGAATCGAAAAGAAACGACTGGAAAATAATTGAATCGAATCGAAACGAATCGAATCAAAAGTAATCGAATCGAATCGAATAAGAAATAATTGAATCGAATCAAATCGAAACGAATCAAATCGAAAATAATCGAATCGAAACGAATCGACTCGAAAATAATTGAATCGAATCGAAACGAATTGAATCGAAACAATCGAATCGAACCGAATCGAAAAAAATAATCGAATCGAATCGAAACGAATCGAATCGAAAATAATTGAATCAAAATGAATCGAATCGAAAATAATTGAATCTAATCGAATCGAAATTAATCGAATCGAATTGAATTGAAACGAATCGAATCAAAAATAATCGAATCGAAACGAATCGAATTGAAATGAATCAAATCGAAAATAATAGAATTGAAATGAATCGAATCGAAAATAATCGAATCGAATAGAATCGAATAGAATCGAATTGAAAATAATAGAATCGAAACTAATCGTATCGAATTGAATCGAATCGAAACGAATCAAATCGAATTGAAAAGAATCAAATCGAAATTGAATACAAAAGAATCAAAAAGAATTGAATCGAATTGAAAATAATCGAATCGAATAGAATCGAAAAGAAACAAATTGAAAACTATTGAATCAAATCGAAAAAAATCTAATCGAATAGAAAAAAACGAATAGAATCAAATGGAAAAGAATCGAATCGAATCGAAAAAGATCGAATCGAATCGAATCGATTCAAAATGAATCAAATAAAATTAAATGGAAAAGATTCGAAACAAATCAAATAAAGAAGAATCTAATAAAAAAATTGAATCGAATCGAAATGAATCGAAAAGAATCGAATAGAAAAGAATTGAATCAAATCGAATCGAATCGAAAATAATAGAATCCAAAAGAATTGAATCGAATCGAAAAGAATCGAATTGAATCAAAAAGAATCGAATCGAAAAATATCGAATCGAATTGAAAAGAATCGAAAAGGATCGATTGACGAATTGAAAAGAAAGTAATCGAAAGAATCAAATGGAATCGAAACAAAAACAATCGAATCGAATCGAAAAGAATCGAATCGAAAGGAATCGAATCGAATCAAATCGAATCGAAACGAATCGAATCCAAATGAATCGAATCGAAAAGAGTCGATCGAAAGAATCAAATCGATTAAAAAAAGGAAAGGAATTGAATTGAATCGAATCAAAAATAATCGAATCGAATCGAATGGAAATGAAAAGAATAGAATTGAATTGAAAAGAATCGAATCGAATCAAATCAAATCGAAAAAATCGAATTGAATTGAATCGAAAAGAATCGAATCGAATTGAAAAGAATCGAATTGATTCAAATCGAACAGAATCGAATGGAATGGAATTGAAAAGATTGGAATAAAAAAATCAAATCGAATGAAATCGATTCTAAAAGAAAGGAATTCGAATCGAAAAGCTTTGAATCGAAAGATTCAAATCATATCGAATCGAAACAAAAAGAATCGAATCAAATAGAATCGAAAAGAATCGAATCGAATACAAAAGGATCGAAATGAATCGAATCAAATCGAAAAGAATTGAATCGAATCGAATCAAAAATAATCAAATCGAAAAGAATTGAATCGAAAAATTTCGAATCGAATCGAATTGAATTGAAAAGAATCTAATCGAATCAAAAAGAATCGAAACGAACCGAAAAGAATCAAATCGAATCAAATAGAAAAGAATCGAATCGAATCGAATAGAAAAGAATCCAATCATATCGAATTGAATCCAAAATAATCGAATCGAAACAAATTGAATCTTATTGAAAGAATCGAATTGAAAAGAATCCAAACCAAAGGAATCAAAATGAATCGATCAGAATCGAAACAAAGAGAATCTAGTCATATAGAAAAGAATCGAATGTAATGGAATAAAAAAATCGAATGGAAGACAATCAAAAGGAATCGAGTGGAATCGAATGAAAAGAATTGAATGGAATTGAATCAAAAAGAATCGAATTGAACCGAAAAAAATCGAATCAAATCGAATCGAATTGAAATGAATCAAACAGAATGGAATCGAATCCAATTGAAAAGAATTGAATCGCATCGAATCGAAAAGAATAGAATTGAATCAATTCGAATAAAAAACAATCAAATCAAATCAAGTCGAAAAGAATCGAATCGAATAAAAAAGTTGAATCGAATTGAATTGAAAAAATCGAATTCAAAGGAATCGAATCGAATAGATTCAAATCGAATCGAATCGAAAAGAATCGAATCAAATCGATTCGAAAGGAATCGAATTGAATCGAAAAGGATCGAATCGAATCAAAAAGAATCTAATCGAAAAGAATCGAATAGAAAAGAATTGAATCAAATAGTTTCAAATTGAATAGAAACAAATAGAAAAGAATCGAATTGAATCCTATCAAATCGAATCAAAAAGAATCGAAACGATCGAATTGAAAAAATCAAATCGAATCAAAAAGAATCGAATCAAAAAGAATCAAATCGATTCGAATCAAATCGAAAGGTATAGAATCAAATCAAATCGAATCAAAAAGATTCGAATGGAATCGAAAAGAAACGAATCGAGAAGAATTGAATCGAATCGAAAAGAATCGAATTAAATCGAACAAAATCGATTCAAATTGAATCGAATTGAAATGAATTGAACCAAATGGAATCGAATCCAAACGAAAAGATTCGAATCGAATCGAATCAAAAGAATCGAATCGATTCGAATAAAAAGAATTGAATTGAATCAAATCGAAAAGAATCGAATCGAATAAAAAAATCAGACTGAATTTAAAAGAATAGAATCGAATCGAAAAGAATCGAATTGAAAAGAACCAAATCAAATCAAATCGAAAAGAATCTTATCGAATTGAAGCAAATTGAATCGAATCAAAAAGAATCGAAACGAATAGAAAAGAATCGAATAAAATCGAAAAGAATTGACTCAAAGAGAATCGAATCAAATTGAATCAAATCGAATTGAAAAGAATCGAATCAAATCGAAAAGAATCGATTAGAATAGAAAAGAATCGAATCAAAAAGATCGAATCGAATCGAAGAGAATCGAATCGAATCGAAAAAAGTCGAATCGAATCGAATCTAAAAGAATAGAATCGAATCAAAAAGATTCAAATCCAAAATAATCAAACTGAACAGTCGAATTAGAAAGAAACAAATCGATTCGAGTGAGGTGAGGCTCAGGGGTGGAAGAGAGTAACCAGGTCCCAATGATGCCCAGGTGAGGACCAGAGTCACAAGATCTGGGTGAGGCCCAGATAGGATCAGAGTCACCAGTTCCAAGTGAGGCCAAGAAAGAGTCCACAGCAATCAGATCCAGGTGGGGAACAAAGGTCACCAGGTCCAGATGAGGCCCCAGTGAGGACTAGACTTACCAGGTACACTTGAGGTCCAGGTGGGAACCAGAGAAAACGGGTCCATGTGAGGCCAGCTGGGGACCATGGTCAACTGGTCTATGTGAGGCCCAGGAGTGGAATACAGTAACCAGGTCCAGGTGATTCCCAGGTGGTGACAACAGTCACCACGTCCAGGTGAGGCCCAGGTGGGGACCAGGATAACCAGGTACAGGGGAGGCCCTTGAAAGAACCAGAGTCAACAGTTCGAGGTCAGGCGCTTGTGGCAACCTGAGTCAGCAGGTCCAAGACAGGCCAATGTGGGGTTCACAGTCACCAGCTCAGGGTGAGACCCAGAGGGGGACGAGAGTCAACTGGTCCAGGTGAAGTCCAGTTGTGGAACACAGTAACCGGGTCCCAATTATGCACAGTTGAGGACCATGGTCAACAGTGCCAGGTGTGGCCCAGATGGGGATCAGAGTCACCAGGTCCAAGTGAGGCCCAGGTGGGGACCACAGTCACCAGATCCAAGGTAGTCTCAGGTGCAGACCAAAGTCACCAGGTCCAGGTGAGGTGCAGGTGGCAACAACACTCACCAGGTCCCGGTGAGGCCCTGGTGGGGACCAGAGACACTAGGTCCATGAGAACCTAGAAAAACTGCAGCCACCAGGTCCACATGAGGTCCATGTGGGAACGAGAGTCACCAGTTACAGGTGAGGCCCAGGTGGGGATCAAACTCACCAGGTCCAGGTGAGACCCAGGTGGGAACCAGTGTCACCATGTCAGAGTGTGGCCCAGGTAAAGACCAGAGTTAACAGGTCCAGGTGGGTCCCTGTTAGGGAACAATGTAACCATGTCCTGATGCTACCCAGGTGGGTACCAGAGACACCAGGTCCAGGTGAGGCCCAGGTGGGGACAAGAGACATGAGGTCCAGGTGAGGTCCTGGTGGGTACCACAGTCACCAGGTCCAGGTGTGGTTCATGTGAGAACGAGAGTCACCAGGTCCAGGTGAGACCAAGGTGGGGACCACAGTCACTGGTTCCAGATTGAGGCCTAGATGGGGCACACAGAGTCATCAGGGCCAGGTGAGGCAAAAGTGTGGAACAAAGTTATCAGGTCCAGGT
>CM052485.1:46912-62573 GCA_028533335.1 Chrysocyon brachyurus
AAATCGCGGGATTGAGCTTGGAGGCACTACTCTTGTGGGCATGACCTGGACGAGGTGACTGGTTCCCACCTGAAACTCATCTGGACCTGATAACTTTGCTCCACACTTTGGCCTCACCTGGCCTTGATGACTCTGGCCCCACCTAGGCCTCAATCTGGACCTGGTGACTGTGGTCCCCACCTGGGTCTCACCTGGACCTGGTGACTCTGGTTCCCACATGAACCACACCTGGACCTGGTGACTGTGGTGTCCTTCTAGCCTCACATTTGCCTGGTGACTCCAGTCCCCACCAGGGCCTCCCCTGGATCTGGTGACTCTGGCCTGCAGGTTGGCCGCACCTGGACCTGGTGAGTGGGGTTGCCACCTGGGCCTCACCCATACCTGGTGACTCAGGTCCCCACGTGGGCCTCACTTGGACCTGGTGAATCTGGTCCTTACCTGGTCCTCACCCGGACCCAGTGACTCTGGTCACCACCTGGAACTCAACTGGACCTGGTGAATCTGGTCCCCATCTGGGCCTCACCCAGTCCTGGTGACTTTGTTCCCCACTTGGACCTGATTGCTGTGGACTCCTTCTTGGCCTCATCTGGAACTGGAGACTCTGATCCTATCTGGGCCTCACCCAGATCTGGTGACTCTTGTCCTCACCTGGGCATCATTGCGACCTGGTTACTCTGTTCCACGCCTGAGCCTCACCTGGACATGATAACTCTGGAACCACTCTGGGCCTCACCCTGACCTGGTGACTCTGGTCCCCATCTGGATGTCCCCTGGACAAGGTGATTCTGGTAACCCTCTAGGCTTCAACCAGACCTCATCACTCTGGTCCTCAACTGGGCCTCAGCTGGACCTAGTGAATATGCTCCCTACCTGGGCCTCATCTGGACCTGGAGACTCTGGTCCCTACCTGGGCATCATCAGGACAAGTTTACTCTATTCCCCAGTGGGACTCACCTGAACCTGTTAACTCTGATCCTCACTTTGGCCTAATCTGTACCAGGTGACTCTGGTCCCGTCTTGGCCTCACCTGGAACTGGTGACTCTGATCCTCAGCATGGCCTCACCTGACCTGGTGACTGTGGTTCCCACTGGGACCTCACCTGGACCTCATGTCTCTGGTCCCCGCCTGGGCCTCACCTGGACCTGGTGTCTCTGGTACCCACCTGGGTAGCATCAGGACATGGTTACACTGTTCCTTAACAGGGACCCACCTGGACCTGTTACCTCTGGTCTTCACCTGGCCACACCCCGACATGGTAACAAATGTTCCCACCTGGGTCTCACCTGGACCTGGTGAGTCTGATCCCCACCTGGGCCTCACCTGTAACTGATGACTCTCATTCCCACATGGACCTCATGTGGACCTGGTGGCTGCAGTGTTTCTAGCTTCTCATGGAACTGGTGACTCTGGTCCCCACCAGGGCCTCACCGGGACCTGGTGAGTGTGGTTGCCACCTGCACCTCACCTGGACCTGGTGATTCTGGTCTGCGCTTGAGACTACCCTGCATCTGGTGACTGTGGTCCTCACCTGGTCCCCACTTGGACCTGGTGACTCTGATCCCCATCTGGGCCTCACCTGGCCCTGTTGACCATGGTCGTCAACTGGGCATAATTGGGACCCGGTTACTGTGTTCCACAACTGGACCTCACCTGGACCAGGTGACTCTGGTCCCGCTCTGGCTCTCACCCTGACCTGGGGCCTGTGAACCACAAATTGGTCTGACTTGTACCTGTTGACTCTGGTTGCCACCTGTGCCTCACCTAGAACTGTTGACTCTGGTCCTTTCAAGGGCCTCCCCTGTACCTGGTGATCCTGGTCCCCACCTGGGCCTCACCTGGACGTGGTGATGGTTGTCACCACCTGGGACTCACCTGGACCTAGTTACTGTGTTCCACACCTGGTCCTCACATAGACCTGTTAACCATGGTCCCCAGCCGGCCTCACATGGACCTGTTGCTTCTGGTCTCCACCTGGGCCTCACGTATACCTGGTAACTCTCGTCCTTACCTGGCCGCATCTGGATCTGGTGACTCTGGTCCCCACCTGGACCTCTCCTGGACCTGGTGTCTCTCTTTCCAACATGGACCTCACCTGGATCTGGTGACTCTGGTCCTCAGTTTGGCCTCACCTGGACCTGGTGACTCTCGTCCCCAATTTGACCTAACCCAGACCAGGTGAATCTTGTCCCCACCTAGACCTCACCCAGACCTGGTGACTCTTGTCCCCAGCTATGCCTCCATTCGACCTAATGAATCTGGTCCTCACGTGGGCCTCACATGGACCTGGGACTCAGCTGGATATAGTGGCTTTGGTTCCGACATGGGGCTCAGCTGATACTGGTGACTGTGGTCTGCTTCTATGCCTCACCAGGACCTGGTGATTCTGATCCCCATCTGGGACTTGCATGGCCCTAGTGACTCTGGTCCCCATCTAGGCATCATTGCGACCTGGATACTCTCTTCCACACCTGGGCCTCACTTTGACCAGGGACCTCTGGTCCCACACTGGGCTTCAAACTAAACTGGCTACTATGGTTCCCCCTCTGGACCTCACCCTTACCTGGTGACTCTGGTCTCCTCTGGGCTTCACTTGAACCTGGTGAATCTGGTCCTTACGTGGTCCTCACCTGGACCTCGTGACTCTGGTCACCACCTGGGTCTCACCTGGACTTGGTTAATCTTGTTGCAACCTGGGCCCACCTGGATCTTGTGACTGTGGTCACCACCTGGACCTCATCTGGATCTGGTGGCTCTGGTTCCCATATGGGACTCTACTGGACCTGGTTCCTAGGGTCTCCTCTGGCCTCACCTGGAACAAAATGACCCTGATCCATATTTTGTGCTCACCTGGACCTAGTGACTCTGGTCCTTAACTGGGCATCATTGGGAACTGGTTACTCTCTTCTAAACCTGGGTCTCACCTGGACCTGGTGACTGTGATTTCCCTCTGGACCTCACCCTGACCTGGTGACTGTGGTCCCACCTGGGCCTCACCTGGATGAGGTGACTGGTTCCCACAGGGACCTCACCTGGACCTGGTGAATCTGGTCCTCACATGGGCATCATGGGACCTGGTTACTCAGCTCCACATCGGGGCCTCACCTGGACCTAGTGACTCTCGTCCTCCTCTGGGCCTCACCCTGACATAGTGACTCTGGTCTCCACCTTGATATCACCTGGACCGGGTGACTCTTGTCCCCCTCTGGACCTCACCTGGAGCTGAGGACTCTGGTCCTCAACTTGGCCTCAAGAGGACCTGGTGAATCTACTCCTCACTTAGGCTTTGTCTGGACCTTGTGACTCTGCTCCAACCTGGGCATCAATGGGACATGGTTACTCTGTTCCCCAACTGGGACTCAACTGACCTGATAACTTTGATCTACACTTTGGCCTCACCTGGCCCTGATGACTCTGGGCCCACCTCCTAGGCCTCAATCTGGACCTGGTGACTGTGGTCCTCACCTGGGTCTCACCAGGACCTGGTGACTCTGGTTCCCACACGAACCACACCTGGTCCTGGTGACTGTGGTGTCCTTCTAGCCTCACATTTACCTGGTAACTCCGGTCCCCACTAGGGCCTCACCTGGATCTGGTGACTCTGGCCTGCAGGTTGGCTGCACCTGGATCTGGTGAGTGGGGTTGCCACCTGGGCCTCCCCCATACCTGGTGACTCAGGTCTCCACGTGGGCCTCACTTGGACCTGGTGAATCTGGTCCTTACCTGGTCCTCACCCGGACCTGGTGACTCTGGTCACCACCTGAGCCTCACCTGGACCTGGTGAATCTGGTCCCCCTCTGGGTCTCACCCTGACCTGGTGACTGTGATCCCCACTTTGGCTTGACTTGGACTTGTTGACTCTGGTTGCCACCTGCGCCTCACCTCAAACTCTTGTCTCTGGTTCTTTCAATGGCCTCCCCTGTACCTGGTGAACCTGGTGCCCACTTGGGCCTCACCTGGATGTGGTGACTGTTTTCACCACCTGGGACTCACCTGGACCTGGTTACTGTGTTCCACACCTGGGCCTCATGTAGACCTGTTGACCATGGTCCTCAACTGGGCATAACTGGGACCCGATTACTGAGTTCTACAACTGGAACTCACCTGGACAATGTGATTCTGATCCCCCTCTGTGTCTCACCCTGACCTGGGGACTGTGAACCCCACTTTGGCCTGACTTGGATCTGCTGTCTCTGGTTGCCACCTGCACCTCACCTTGAACTGACTCTGGTCCTTTCAAGGGCCTCCCCTGTACCTGGTGACGCTGGTCCCCACCTGGACCTCACCCGGATGTGGTGACTGTTGTCACCACGTGGGCCTCACTTAGACCTGGTGAATCGGGTCCCCATCTGGGCCTCACCCAGTCCTGGTGATTTGTTCCCCACCTGACCTGATTGCTGTGGACTCCTTGGCCTCCCCTTGGAATTGGTGACTCTGATCCTATCTGGGCCTTACCCAGATCTGGTGACTCTGGTCCTCACATGCGCTTCATTGGGACCTGTTTACTCTGTCCACTCCTAAGCATCACCTAGAAATGTTGTGTTTCGAACCCCTTTTGGCCTCACGTTGACCTGGTGACTCTGCTCACCCTCTGGACCTCACCCTGACCAGGTGACTGTGGTCCCACCTGGGCCTCACCTGGACGAGGTGACTGGTTCCCACAGGGACCTCACTTGGACCTGGTGAACCTGGTCCTCACATGGGCAACATGGGATCTTGTTACTCAGTTCCACATCGGGGCCTCACCTGGACCTAGTGACACTCGTCCCCCGCTAGGCCTCACCCTCACATGGTGACTCTTGTCCCCACCTGGGCTTCACCTGGATCTGGTGACTCTGGTCCTCACCTGGGCATCATTGGAACCTGGTTGCTCTGTTCCACACCTGAGCCTCACCTGGACATCATGACTCTGGAACCCCTCTGGGCCTCACCCAGACCTGGTGACTCTGGTCCCCATCTGTATGTTCCTGGATCAGGTGATTCTGGCACCCCTCTAGGGCTCAACCAGATCTGGTGACTCTGGTCCACATCTGGGCCTCACCTGGACCTAGTGAATATGCTCCCCACCTGGGCCTCATCTGGACTTGGTGACTCTGGTCCCTACCTGGGCATCATAGGGACATGGTTCCTCTATTCCCCACTGGGATTCAGCTGGACCTGGAAACTCTGGTCCTCACTTTGGCCTCTTCTGTACCAGGTGACTCTGGCCCCACCTGGGCCTCACCTGGAACTGGTGACTCTGATCCTCAGCATGGCTTTACCTGACCTGGTGACTGTGGTTCCCACCGGGACCTTGCCTCGACCTCATGTCTCTGGTCCCCACCTGGGCTTCACTTGGACCTGGCGACTCTGATCCCCATCTGGGTCTCACCTGACCCTGTTGACCATGGTCCTCAACTGGGCATCAATGGGAACCGGTTACTGTGTTCCACACCTGAACCTCACCTCACTGGAATCGATTAGTTTCTTTCCGATTCGACTGCTCAGTTTGATTATTTTGGATTTGAATCTTTTTTATTCGATTCTATTCTTTTAGATTTGATTCGATTCGACTTTTTCGATTCGATTTTTTTTATTCAATTCGATCTTTTCAATTCGATTCTTTTCTATTCGGATTGTTTTTGATTGATTCAATTCTTTTCAATTCGATTTGATTCAATTCGATTCTTTTTTATTTGATTATTTTCAATTTTATTCAATTCTTTTCGATTCGATTCAATTCTTTTCGATTCGATTCAATTCTTTTCGATTCGATTCAATTTGATTCAATTCGATATGATTCTTTTCGTTTCGATTTGATTCGATTTGAATCTATTCAATTTGATTCTTTTCAATTCGTTTCTTTTGGATTTGTTTCGATTCAGTTCTTTTCAATTCGGTTCAGTTCGATTCTTTTAGATTCGATTTTATTCTTTTCAATTCAATTCAATTTTTTTGGTTTGATTCGATTCTTTTCGATTTGATTCGATTCAATTCTTTTTTATTCGAATCGATTCGAATCTTTTCGATTCTATTCGATTCAATTCTCTTCATTTGGATTCCATTCCATTCGGATCGATTCATTTCAATTCGATTCGATTCGAATCAATTTTGTCTGATTCGATTCTTTTCGATTCAATTATATTCGATTTTTTTCGATTCAATTCGATTCTTTTCGATTCCATTCGAAGCTTTTTGATTTGATTCGATACCTTTCGATTAGATTCGATTCGATACCTCTCGAGTTGATTTGAATCGATTTGATTCTTTTTGATTTATTTTCAATTCAATTTGTTTCTTTTTGATTCGATCGATTCGATTCTTTTTGATTCGATTTGATAGGATTCAATTCGATTCTTTTGTATTTGTTTCAATTCGTTTAGAAACTATTCGATTCAATTCTTTTTCATTCAATTCTTTTCCATTTGATTCTTTTCGATTCGATTGATTCCAATCTTTTCGATTCGATTTGTTTCGATTCAATTCTTTTCGATTTAATTCGATTTGATTAGAAACTATTTGATTAAATTCTTCTTCGATTCGATTATTTTCTATTCGATTCGATTCCATTCTTTTGGTTTCCATTCTTTTCAATTCAATTCGATTATTTTCGATTCGATCGATTTGATAGTTTTTGATTCATTTCAATTTGATTCGATTCTTTTCCATTCAATTTGATTCGAAACTATTCAATTCAATTCTTTTCTGTTCGTTTATATTCAATTCGATTGGTTTTGATTCGATTCTTTTCAATTCGATTCGATTTGATTCGATTCTTTCCGATTCGATTCGATCCTTTTCGATTCGATTCGATTCGATTCTTTTCGATTAATTTTATTCGATTCGGTTCTTTTTGATTCGAGTCGATTCGAATCTATTCGATTCGATTCTTTTCAATTCGATTTTTTTCTATTTGATTCGATTCAAATCTTTTCTATTTGATTCGTTTCTTTTCGTTTCGTTTCGAATCATTTAAATTCGATTCGATTTTTTCGTTTCGATTCGATTCTTTTCGATTTGATTCAATTCTATTCTTTTCGATTCAGATCGATTCAATTCTTTTCGATTCGATTCGATTCAATTCTTTTTGATTGGATTCGATTCCATTCAGTTCGATTCATTTCAATTTGATTCGATTTTTTTCGATTCAATTCGATTCTTTTTGATTCAATTCCATTCAATTCTTTTCGTTTCGATTCCATTCGATTCTTTTCGATTGTCTTCGATTCGATTTTTTCGATTCCATTACATTCGATTCTTTTCAATACAACTAGATTCTCTCATTTCAATTCTCATCGATTCGATTCGATTCCTTTCGTAAGAATCGAATCGAATCGAAAAGAATTGAATCGAAAAAAATCGAATTGAATCGCATCGAATCAAAAGAATCGAATTGAATGGGAGCAAAAAGAATTGAAAGAATCGAATCGAATAAAAAATAATCGAATCAAATGGAATCAAAAGAATCGAATTGAATCGAATCAAATCGATTCGTAAAAAATTAAAAAGAATCTAATCGAATAGAATAGAATCGAATCGAAAAGAATAGAATCTAATTGAAAAGAATAGAATCAAAAAGAATCGAGTCCAATAAAAAAATCAAATCGAGTCGAATCGAACTGAATCGAATATAATCGAATCAAATTGCATCGAATCAAAAGAATCGAATCGAATAGAATAAAAAAAATCGAATCGAAATGAAAAGAATGGCATCGAATCGAATCAAATAGAATCAAAAAGAATCAAAACGAATTGAATGGAATCTCATCGAAAGAATCGATTTGTATCGAATAGATTCGAATAGAAAAGAATCGAATCGAATGGAATTGAAAAGAATCGAATCTAATCGAATCGAAAAGAATCGAATCGAAATGAAAATAATCGAATCGAGTCGAATCGAATCAAAAGAATCGAATTAAATTGAATCAAAAATATTCGAATCGAATCGAAAATAATCTAATCGGATTGAATAGAATTGAAAAGAATCGAATCGAATTGAATGTAATCAAATGGAAAAGTATCGAATTGAATCGAATAGATTTGAATTGAAAAGAATCGAATCAAAATAATCGAATCGAATCGAATTGAATAGAAAAGAATCGAATCGAATCGAAAAAAATCGAATCAAATCAAATAGAAAACAATCCAATTGATTCGAAACGAATCGAATCGAAAAGAATCGTATCGAAAAAATCGAATTGAATAGCATCGAATCAAAGAATTGAATCTAATGGAAGTGAAAAGAATGGAATCGAATCGAATAGAATAGAATCGAAAAGAATTAAATCAAATCGAATAGAAAAGTATTGAATCGAATCGAAAAGAATCGAATCAAATAGAATTGAATCGAATTGAAAAAAATTGAATCGAATCACACTGAATCAGAAGAATCGAATTAAATGCAAGTGAAAAGAATCGAATCCAATCGAATCGAATTGAATCGAAAAGAATCGAATTGAATCAAATCGAAAAGACGAGAATTGACTCGAATTAATTCGAAAAGAATGGAATTCAAATCAAAAAGAAACGAATCGATAAGAAATGAATCAAAAACTATCAAATCGAAACGAAAATAATCGAATTGAAACGAATCGAAAAAAATCGAATCGAATCGAAAAGAATCGAATCAAAAAGGATCGAATCGAATCAAATCGAAACAAAAAGAATTGAATCGAATCAAAACAAAAATAATCAAATTGAATCGAATTGAAAATAATCGAATCGAATTGAATAAAAAAGAATCGGATCGAATCAAAAAGAATCGAATCGAATAGAATTGAATAAAATCGAAAAGAATCGAATAAAATCGAATCAAATTGAATCGAATGGAAAAGAATCGAATTGAATCAAATAGAATCGAATTGAAAAGAATCAAATCAAAAATATCGAATCGAATCAAAACGAAAAGGATATAATGAAAAAGAATCCAATCAAATGAATTGAAAAGAATCTAAAATAACCAAATCTAAGCTAATCGAAAAGAATCGAAGCGAAGAGAATCAAAATGTATTGAATAGAATTGAAAAGAAAATAATCAAATCGAATCGAATCGAGTTGAAAATAATCGAATCGATGTGTATCGAAAAGAAATGAATCGAATCAAAAAGAATCGAATCGAATCAAATAGAATAGAAACAAAAAGAATCAAATCGAATTGAATGGAATTGAATCAAAAAGAATAAAATTGAACCAAATAGAACCGAATCGAAAAGAATCGAAACGAAAAAATCGAATCGAATTGAATCGAATCGAAAAAATTGAATCGAAAAGAATCAAATCAAATCGAAACAAATAGAAAAGAATCTAATCGATTCAAATTGAATCGAATCAAAGAGGAAAGAATCGAATGGAATAAAAAAGTATCGAATCGAATCGTATTGAATAGAATCGAAAAGAATTGAATCGAATCGAATGGAATCGAATTGAAAATAATCGATTGGAATCGAATAGATTCGAATAGAATAGAATCGAATGTAATCGAATCGAAAAGAATCGAATCGAAAACAATCGACTCTAATCGAATCAAATAGGATAGAATGTAATCGAATAGAACAGAATCGAATCGAAAAGAATTGAATCAAATTGAAACGAAAATAATCAAATCGAATCGAAAAGTCGAATCGAATTGAATCAAAAAGAATCAAATCGAAAAGAATCGAATTGAGTAGAATCGAAAAGAATCGATTGATTTGAATGGAATCGAATTGAAAAGAATCGATTTGAATGGAATAGATTGGAATCGAAAGACTCGAATCAAAAAATCGAATCAAACGAATCGAAAAGAATTGAATAAAAAAGAATCGAGTCTAATCGAAAAGAATCGAATTGAATCGAAAAGAATTGAATCGAATCGAATCGATTCGAAAACAAAGGAATCGAATCGAATCGAATTGAAAACAATCGAATCAAATCACACCGAATCAAGAGAATCGAATCGAATGGAAGTGAAAAGAATCTAAGAAAATTGAATCGAATCAAAAAGAATCGAATCGATTTGAATCGAATAGAAAAGAATTGAATCGAATCGATTCGAAATGAAAGGAATTCAAACCGAAAAGGAAAGAATCGAAAAGAAATGAATCAAAAACTATTGAATCGAAATGAAAATAATCGAATCGAATTGAAAAGAATTGAATCGAATTGAATAAAAAAGAATCAGATCGAATCGAATTGAAAGAATCGAATCAAATCGAATCGAAACGAATTGAATCAAATCAAATTGAAAAGAATCGAATCTAATCGAATCGAATTGATTCGAAAAGAATGGAATTCAAATCGAAAGAAAAGAATTGGGATCCCTGGGTGGCGCAGCGGTTTGGCTCCTGCCTTTGGCCCAGGGCGCGATCCTGAAGACACTGGATGGAATCCCACATCAGGCTCCCGGTGCATGGAGCCTGCTTCTCCCTCTGCCTGTGTCTCTGCCTCTCTCTCTCTCTGTGACTATCATAAATAAATATAAAAATTAAAAAAAACGAAAGAAAAGAATCGATAAGAAATGAATCAAAAACTATCGAATCGAAAGGAAAATAATCGAATCGAAACGAATTGAAAAAAATCGAGTGAACCGTGGTTCGAATTGAAAATAATCGATTCGAATCCAAACGAATCATATCAAAAATTCGAATCGAATCGAATCGAATAGAATCGAAAATAATTGAAAATAATCAAATTGAATCGAATCGAATATAATCGAATTGAAAAGAATCCAATCGAAAAGAATTGAATCGAATCGAAAAGAATCGAATCGAATCGAAAATAATTGCATTGAAAAGAATTGAATCGAATCGAATAGAAAATAATCGATTCGCATCAAATAGAATCGAAAAAATAGAATCGAATTGAATCGAAATAATTGAATCAAATCGAACATAATCGAATAGAAAATAATTGAATCTATTCAAAACGAATCGAATCGAAAATAATCGAATCGACTCGAATCGAATTGAATGGAAAATAATCGATCGAATCGAAAATAATCGAATTGAATCGAATCAAATCGAATTGAAAATAATTGAAATGAATCGAATCGAATTGAAAATAATCAAATCAGGGATCCCTGGGTGGCGCAGTGGTTTGGCGCCTGACTTTGACCCAGGTTGCGATCCTGGAGACCCGGGATCGAATCCCATGTCGGGCTCCTGGTGCATGGAGCCTGCTTCTCCCTCTGCCTGTGTGTCTGCCTCTCTCGCTCTCTCTCTCTCTCTGTGACTATCATAAAGAAATAAATTTAAAAAAATAAAATCTTTAAAAAAAAGACTTAAAAAAAGAAAATAATCGAATCGAAACAAATCGAATTGATAATAATCGAATCAAAACAAATCGAAAATAATCGAATTGAATCGAATCAAATCGAATCAAAAATAATTGAAATTAATCGAATCGAATTGAAAATAATCGAATCGAAAATAATCAAATCTAAAAAAATCGAATACAATCGAATCAAATTGAATCGAATTGAAACGAACATAATCGATTCGAATCAAATCGAAAATAATCGAATCGAATCGAATTGAATTGAAAATAATCGAAACAAATGGAATGAAATCAAATCAAATGCAATCGAATCAAATTGAATAGAAAATAATGGAATCGAATCGAATCAAATAGAATAGAATAGAATCGAAAATAATCGAATTGAATCGAAAAGACTCAATCGAATTGAAAATAATCGAATTGAATGAAAATAATCAAATCGATTCCAATCGAATTGAAAATAATTGAATCGACTAGAATCGAAAATAATCGAATCGAATCGAATTGAATAAATAATCGAATCGAATAGAATCGAATAAAAAATTATTGAATGGAATCGAATCGAAACGAATCGAATTGAAAATAATCGAATCGAATCCAATCGAAAATAATCGATTCGCATTGAATCAAATCGAAATTAATAGAATCGAATTGAATCGAAAATAATCAAATCGAATTGAAAGAATCGAATCGAAAAGAATCGAATCAATTTGAAAAGAATCGAATCAACGAAAATAATCGAATCGATTCGAATCGAACAGAATTGAATTGAAAATAATCGAATTGAGTTGAATCAAATCAAATATAATAGAAAATAATGGATTCGCATCGAATCGAATCGAAAATAATCGATTGAATTGAATAGAAAGCAATCAAATCAAATCGAAAATATCGAATCGAATAGAAAATAATCGAATCGAAGCAAATCGAAAATAATCGAATTGCATCGAATCGAATATTATCGATTCACATCGAATCTAATCGAAAATAATCCAATCGAATTGAATTGAAAATAATTGAATCGAAAATAATCAAATCTAAAAGATACGAATCGATTAGAATCGTAATCGAATCAAATCGAAAAGAATCGTATCGAATCGAATCGAAATAATCGAATCGAATCAAATCAAATCAAATTGAAAATAATCAATTCACATTGAATCGAATAGAATCGAAAATAATCTAATCGAATCGAAAAGCATCGAATCGAATCAAAAATAATCAAATCGAATGGAAAATAATCGAATTGAATCCAAACGAATCGAATTGAAAATAATCAAGTTAAATAAAATTCAATCGAAAATAATTGAATCAAATTGAAATTAATAGAATCGAATCGAATCGAAAATAATAGAATCGAATCGAAAATAATCGAATCGAATCGAAAAGTATTGAATCAAATCGAAAATAACTGAATCGAATCGAAATTAATCAAATCAAATCTAAAATAATCAAATTGAAAAGAATCGTGGCAATACAAATAGAAAAGAATCGAATTGAATCGAATAGAATCGAATCGAAAATAATCTAATCGAATATAATCGAAAATAATAGAATCGAATCAAATAAAAAGTCATCGAGTTGAATCGAAAAGAATTCATTACAATCGAATCGAATCGAATTAAAACAAAAATAATCGAATAGAATAAAATTGAAAATATTCGATTTGAATCGAATCGAATCAAATCGAAAAAAATTAAATCTAATCGAATTGAATAAAAAATAATCCAATAAAATTGAACCAGAAGTAATCGAATTGAATCGAAAAGAATTCATAACAATCGAATCGAATCGATTCGAATTGAAACGAAAATAATCGAATAGAATATAATAGAAAATAATCGAATCTTATCGAATCGAAAATAATTGAATCGAATCAAATCGAATCGAAAATAATCGAATAGAATTGAATCAAATAAAAAATAATCAAATTGAATCAAATCGAAAAGAATTGAAACTAATCGAATTGAAACGAATCGAAAATAATCGAATCGAATTGAAACGAAAATAATCAAATCGTCAAGAATCGAATCGAATCGAATTGAATCAAAAATAATCGAATCAAATCGAATCGAAAATAATCGAGTTGAATCAAAACGAATCGAAAATAATCGAATCGAAATGAATCGAAAATAATCGAATCGAATCGAAAATAATCCAATCGAATTTAATCGAAAATAATCAAATCAAATGGAATCGAATCGAAAATAATCGAATCGAATCGAATGGAAAATAATCGAATCGAATAGAATCGAATTGATTTGAATCTAAATTAATCGATTCGCTTCTAATCGAATCAAATCGAAAATAATTGAATCCAATTAAATCCAAAATAATTGAATCAAATCGAAACTAATCGAATCAAATCTAAAATAATTGAATCGAAAAAAATCGAATCAATCAGTCTAAAATAATCGAATCGAATTGAAAGAATCGAATCAAATAGAAACTAATCGAATCAATTCGAAAATAATCGATCAAATCCAATCAAATTGAATCGAAAATAATTGAATCGAATCGAATCGAAAATAATTGAAATGAACCGAAATTATTCAAATCGAATCGAATTGCATAAAAAAATCAAATCAATTCAAAAATAATCAAATCGAATGGAATCAAATCAAATCAAACTGAAACGAATCAATTCGAAAATATTCAATTCACATTGAATTGAATGGAAAATAATGGAAACGAATAGAATCGAAAAGAATCGAATCAAATTGAAAATAATCGAATCGAAAATAATCGAATCAAATTGAAAATAATCGAATCGAAAAGAATTGAGTCGTCAAGTTGAAAATATTGAATCGAATCTGAAATAATCGAATTGAAAAGAAAAGAATTGATTCGTATCAAAAATAATCGAATCGAATCAAAATGATGCGATTCAAAGAGAAAAGAATCGAATAAAATGGAATCGCATAGAAAATATTCAAATCAAGTCGAATGAAACAGAAACAATTGAAAATAATCGAATCGAATCGAATTGAATTGAATCGAAAATAATTGATTTGCATCGAATAGAATAGAAAACGATTGAATTGAATTGAAAATAATCTAATCGAATCGAAAAGGATCGAATCGAATCAAATTGAAAATAATCGAATCGAATTGAATCGAATTGAATCAAAAATAATCGAATCGAACCGAATTGAATCGAAAATAATCTAATCGAATCGAAAATAATCGAATCGAAGATAATCGAAAGGAATCAAATCGAAAATAATCAAATACATCCAATTAAATCAAAACAAAAATGATCAAATCAAATCGAATCGCAAATAATCGATTCCAATAGAAAATAATTGAATCGAATCGAAAATAATGGAATCGAAAAGAAGTGAAAAAATTCGAATCAAAAATAATCTAATCGAATCTAAAAGATTCAAATCGAATCAAAAATAATCAAATCAATTCAATTCGCATTGAATCTAAATAATCGATTGAATCGAAACGAAAATAATCAAAATTAATTGAATAGAAAATAATTGAATCAAATCGATAATAATCGAATCGAATCTAAAATAATCGAATCAAAAAGAATCGAATCGATTCAAATTAAAAATAATCGAATCGAATAAAATGGAATCGAATCGAATCAAAAATAATCCAATCGAATTGAATATAATCGAATCGAATCGAATCGAAAATAATAGATAAAATCGAAAATAATCGAATCGAATTGAATCGAATCTAATTGAAACGAATCGATTCAAAAATAATCGATTCACATCGATTCGAATCCAAAATAATGGAAACGAATAGAATTGAAAATAATCAAATCAAATTGAAAAGAATGGTAAAGGATCGAATCCAATTGAAAATAATCGAATCGAATAGAAAATAATCGAATCAAATTGAAAATAAATCGAATCGAAAATAATCGAATCTAAAAGAATTGAGTCAATTCGCATCGAAAATATTGAATCAAATCGAAAATAATCAAATCGAAAAGAAAAGAATCGATTCGAATTGAAAATAATCGATAGAATGGAAAGGATTTGAATTGAATCGAAAAAAATCGAATCGAATTGAAACGAATTGAATCGAATTGATCGAATCTAAAATAATCGAATCGAATCGAAAATAATCGAATTGAATCAAAAATAAACAAATCGAATTGAAACGAATTGATTGGAATATAATCGATTCACATCGAATAGAATTGAAAATAATGGAAACAAATAGATTGAAAATAATCAAATCAAATCAAATATAATCGAATTGAATTGAAAATAATCAAATCGAATCTAAAATAATCGAATCTAAAAGAATCGAGTCCATTCGAATCGAAAGTATTGAATCAAATTGAAAAGAATCGATAGAAAAGAAAAGAATCGATTCGAATAGAAAATAATCGAATCGAATCAAAACGATTTGAATCGAATCGAAAAGAATCTAATCGAATTGAAAAGAATCGAATCGAATTGA
>CM052485.1:63073-92020 GCA_028533335.1 Chrysocyon brachyurus
GAACAGGTTTGTTTATGGGTTAGGGTACGGGTACGGTTACCGGTTAGTGTACGGGTTAGTGTTAGGGTTCGGGTTAGGGAACGCGATAGGATTAGGGTTTGGGTACGGGTTAGGCTACAGGTTAGGGTACAGGTTAGGTTACGGTTTAGGGTTAGGGTACGGGTTGGAGTTAGGGTTCAGATTAGGGTTGGGATTAGGGTTAGGTTTAGGGTACGGGTTAGGTTTAGGTTTACGGTACGGGTTAGGGTATGGGTTAGGGTTAGGGTACGGGAGAGTTAGTGTTAGAGTTAGGGTACGGGTTTGGGTTAGGGTTAAGGTTAGGGTACGGCTTAGGGTTAGGTCTAGGGTTAGGGTTAGGGTTAAGGTACACGTTAGGGTTAGGGTTAGGGTACTGTTTAGGGTTAGGGTTAGGGTTAGGGTTAGTTTACGTGTTAGGGATAGGGTTAGGGTGAGGTTTAGGGTTAGGTTAGGGTTAGGTTTAGAGATAGGGTTAGGGTTATGATTAGTGTTAGGGTTAGGTTAGGGGTAGTTTTAGTGTGAGGGTACAGGTTAGGGTTAGGGTAGGGTACGGTTTAGGGTTAGGGTACGGGTTAGGGTTAGTGTTAGGGTTAGGAGTTAGGGTTAGGGTTTGGGTTAGGGTTAGGGTTAAGTTTAAGGTTAAGGGTTAGGGTTAAGTGTTAGGGTTATTGTTAGGGGTTAGGGGTTCGGGTTCAGGTTAGTGTTAGGGGTTAGGGGCTAGGGTTAGGGGTTAGGGGTTAGGGTTAGGGGTTAGGGTTAGGGTTACGGTTAGGGTTAGGAGTTAGGGTAGGGTTTGGATAGGGTTAGGGTTAGGGTTAAGGTTAAGGTACATGTTAGGGTTAGGGTTAGGATACTGTTTAGGGTTAGGTTTAGGGTTAGGTTTAGTTATGGGTTAGGGTTAGGGTTAGGGTTATGGTTAGGCTTAGTTTACATGTTAGGGATACGGTTAGGGTGTGGGTTAGGGTTAGGTTAGGTTTAGGGTTAGGTTTAGAGATAGGGTTAGGGTTATGATTAGAGTTAGGGTTAGGTTTAGGGGTAGTTTTAGTGTTAGGGTACGGGTTATGGTTAGGGTTAGTGTAGGGTACGGTATAGGGTTAGGGTACGGGTTAGGGTTAGTTTTAGGATTAGGATTAGGGTACGGGTTAGGGTTAGTGTTAGTGTATCATTTAGGGTTAGTGTACGGGTTAGCATTAGGGTTCGGGTTAGCATAAGTGTTAGGGCACGGATTAGGATTAGGGTTAGGGTATTGTTTGGGTTAGGGTCAGGGTTAGAATTAGGTTACGTGTTAGGGTTAGTTTAGGGTACGGGTTAGGGTTAGGATACGGGTTAGGGTTAGTGTACAGGTTAGGGTTGGGGTTATGTATGGTTTAGGTTTAGGGTACGGGTTAGGGTTAGGGTATGGGTTGTGGTTAGGGTTCGGTTACAATTAGGGTACGGGTTAGGGTACTGGTTAGGTTAAGGGTTAGGGTTAGGTTTAGGGTTAAGTATTGAGGTTAAGTGTTATGGATAGCGTTAGGTGTTAGGGTTAGGGGTTAAGGGTTAGGAGTAGTGTTAGGGTTAGGGTTAAGGTCTGGGGTTATGGTTAGGGTTAGGGGTTAGGGTTAGGGTTTGGGTTAGGGTTAGGGTTAGGGTTAAGGGTAAGGTTAAGGGTTAGGGTTAGGGTTATGTTTAGGGGTTAGGGGTTTGGGTTAGGGTGAGGGTTAGGGTTTATGGGTTAGGGTTAGGATTATGGTTAGGGTACGGGTTAGGGTACGGGTTAGGATACGGGTTAGGGTACGGGTTAGGGTACGGTTTAAGGTTAGGGTACGGGTTAGGTTTTGGGTATGAGTTAGGGTTAGTGTACAGGTTAGTGTTAGGGTGCGGGTAAGATTAGGTTTAAGGTACGTGTTAGGGTTAGGGTACAGGTTAGGGTACAGTTTAGGGTTAGTGTTAGGGTTAGGGTACGGGTTAGGGTTAGGGTTAGGGTACAGGATAGGATTAGGCCTAGGGTACGGATTATGTTTAGGGTTAGGCTTGGGGTATGGGTTTGGTTAGAGTACGGGTTAGGGTTAGGATACGGGTTAGGGTTAGGGTACGGATTAGGTTTAGGGTAAGGTTATGGGTTAGTGTATGGGTTAGGTTTCGGGTTAGGTTTAGGGTTAGGTTTAGGGTTAAGCTTAGGGTTATTGTTAGGGTTAGGTTTAGGGTTTAGTTTTAGGGTTAGGGTGAGGGGTTAGGGTTAGGGTTAGGGGTTAGGGGTTATGGTTAGGTTTAGGTTTAGGGTTAGTTTAGGGTTAGGGTATGGGTTACGGTTAGAGTATGGGTTACGGTAAGGGTTAGGGAACGGTTTAGGGTTAGGGTTAGGGTACTGGTTAGTATACTGGTTAGAGTACGGGTTAGGGTTAGGGTTAGTTTTAGGGTTAGGGTTAGAGTTAGGGTTAGGGTACGGGACGGGTTAGGGTTAGGGTACGGGTTAGAGTTAGTGTAAGGGTTAGGGTTAGGGTTACTGTACAGGATAGGGTTAGGGTTAGGGTATGGGATAGGGTTAGGGTTAGGTTTGGTGTACAGTTTTAGTTAGGGTACAGGTTAGGGTTAGGTTTAGGTTACGGGTGAGTGTTAGGGTTAAGGTACGGGTTAATGTATGGGGTAGGTTTCAGGATAGGTTTAGGGTTAGGTTTAGGGTTAGGGGTTAGGGTTAGTGTTAAGGTTAGTGTTAGAGTTAGGGTTAGGGTGACGGGTTAGGGTTAGGGGTTAGGTTTAGGTTTAAGGTTAGGGTTAGGGTTAAGTGTTAGGTTTAAGGGTTAGGGAAAGGGTTAGGTTTAGGGGTTCGGGGTTAGGTGTAGGGTTAGGGTTAAGGGTTAGTGTTAAGGGTTAGGGTTAGGGTTAGGGGTTAAGGTTAGGGTTAGGGGTTAGGGTTTGGGTTAGTGTTAGGTTTAGGGTTAGGGTTAGGGGACGGATTAGTGTACGTGTTAGGGTACGGGCTTAGGGTTAGGGTACGGGTTAGGGTACAGGTTAGTGTTGGGGTACAGGTTAGTGTTAGGGTACCTGTTAGGGTGGGTACGGGTTAGGGTTAGGTAACGGGTTAAGTTTAGGTTTAGTGTTCGGGGTTAGGGGTTAGGCTTAGGGTTAGGGTTATGGTTAGGGTTAGGGTTAGGGTTAAGAGTTAGGGTTAAGGATTAAGGTTAGGATAGGTTTAATGTTAGGGTTTAGGGGTTAGGGGTTAGGGTTAGGGATTTGATTCAATTCAATTCTTTTCGATTCGATTCAATTCTTTTCGATTCGAATCGATTCAATTCTTTTCTTTTTTTTAATTTTTTTTTATTTGTGATAGGCACACAGTGAGAGAGAGAGAGGCAGAGACATAGGCAGAGGGAGAAGCAGGCCCCATGCAGGGAGCCCGACGTGGGATTCGATCCAGAATCTCCCGGATCGCGCCCTGGGCCAAAGGCAGGCGCCAAACCACTGCGCCACTCAGGGATCCCTGATTCAATTCTTTGCAATTTGATTCTTATCGATGCGATTCTTTTCAATTCGATAGATTATTTTCTATTCGATTCAATTTGATTCAATTCGATTATTTTCAATTCGATTCAATTCGAGTCTTTTTGATTAGATTCGTTTCAATTCGATTCTTTTCAGTTCGATTCGATTCAAATATTTTCGATGCGATTCAATTTGATTCTTTACGATTCGATTCGATTCTTTTCAATTACACTAGATTTTTTTCGATTCAATTCGATTCTTTTCCATTCAATTTGATTCAATTTGATTATTTTCGATTCCATTCTCTTCGATTCGATTCGATTCTTTTCAATTCGTTTCGATTTTTTCGATTCAATTTGATTCCTTTCGATTCGATTCAATTCGATTCAAATCTTTTGTTTCAATTCAATTCTTTTCGATTTGATTCGATTTTTTTCGATTAGACTCGATTCTTTTCGATTTGATTCAATTTGATTCGAATCTTCGAATCGATTCTATTCTTTTCGATTCGATTCTATTCTTTTCGATTCAATTCGATTCTTTTAGATTCGATTCTGTTCGATTTGATTCGATTCAATTCAATTCGATTCAATTCGATTCTTTTCGATTCGATTCGATTCTTTTCAATTTGATCGATTCTTTTCAATTCGATTCGATTCGATTTGATTTGATTCTTTTCGATTTGATTCGATTATTTTTGTTTTGACTCAATTCGATGGTTTGATTCGATTATTTTTGATTCGATTTGATTCAATTCTTTTCGATTAGATTCAATTATTTTCGATTAAATTCGATTCTATTCGAATATTTTTATTTGATTCCATTGCATTAGATTCGATTATTTTTTATTCAATTCGATTCGATTATTTTTGATTTGATTCGATTCATTTTGGTTCGATTCGATTATTTTCGATTTGATTCGATTGTCTTCGATTCATTTCGATTCAATTATTTTCGATTCTGTTCGACTTGATGCAAATCGATTACTTGCGATTCGATCGATTCGATTATTTTTGATTCGATGTGATTTGATTCAATTCTTTTCGATTTGATTCGATTAATTTCGATTCGAATCAATTCGATTTTTTTGATTGGATTATTTTCGATTAGATTTGATTATTTTCGATTCGAATCGATTATTTTTATTCAATTCGATTGGATTATTTTCGATTCGATTCGATGCGAATCAATTATTTTCGATTCAATTCGATTCGATGCGGTTATTTTTGATTCAATTAAAATCAATTTGATTATTTTTGATTCGACTGGATTGGATTCGATTCGATTATTTGAGATTCGATTCAATTATTTTTTATTCAATTCGATTCTTTTCTATTTGTTTCGATTATTTTCGTTTCAATTCGGTTCAATTTGAATCGATTATTTTTGATTCAATTCGATTTGATTCGGTTTGATTATTTTAGATTCGATTCGATTCGATTATTTTCGATTCAATATTATTCGATTCGATTCGATTATTTTCGATTCGATTCGATTCGATTATTTTCGAATCAATTCGGTTCGATTCGATTTGATTATTTCGATTCAATTCGGTTCAATTCGATTTGATTATTTTAGATTCAATTCGGTTCGATTTCGTTCGATTATTTTTGATTTGATTCGATTAGATTCGATTATTTTTTATTTGATTCGATTGGATTAGTTTAGATTATTTTCGATTCTATTCGATTCTTTTCAATTCAATTCGATTATTTCCGATTCGATTCGATGCGAATTGATTATTTTCAATTCGATTACATTCGATTCAATTCGATTATTTTCAATTCGATTTGATTCGATTCTTCTAATTCGATTCAATTCTTTTCAATTCGATTCGCTTCTTTTCAATTCGATTCAATATTTATGATTTGAATCGACTCGATTCTTTTTGATTCAATATTTTAGATTCGATTCGATTATTTTAGATTCGATTCGATTATATTCGATTTCGATTCAATTTGGTTCAATTCGATTTGATTATTTTAGATTCAATTCGGTTTGATTTGGTTCGATTATTTTCGATTTGATTCGATTCGATTCGATTATTTTTGATTTGATTCGATTGGATTAGTTTAGATTATTTTCGATTCTAATCGATTCTTTTCAATTCAATTAAATTATTTCTGATTCCATTCGATGCGAATTGATTATTTTTGATTCAATTACATTCAATTCAATTCGATTATTTTTTATTCGATTCAATTCAATTCGATTCTTTTCAATTCGATTCAATTCTTTTCAATTCGATTCAATTCTTTTCAATTCAATTCAATATTTATGATTTGAATCAACTCGAATCTTTTCGATTCGATATTTTGGATTCGATTTGATTATTTTAGATTCGATTCGATTATATTCGATTCAATTCGATTCGATTCGATTATTTTTGATTCGATTATTTTCGATTCTATTCGTTTCCATTATTTTCGATTCATTTCAATGTGAATTGATTATTTTCGAATTGATTCCTTTTTATTCGATTCGATTCATTTCAACTCGATTTGATTATTTTCGATTGGATTCGATTATTTTCGATTCGATTGGATTCGATTATTTTCGATTCGATTCGATTCTTTTCGATTCGATTGGATTCGATTCTTTTCGATTCGATTCGATTCTTTTCGATTCGATTCGATTCTTTTCGATTCGTTTCGATTTTCCATTCCAATCGCTTCGATTATTTTCGATTCGATTATTTTCAATTCGATTCGATTATTTTCGATTCGATTTGATTATTTTCGGTTCAATTCAATTCGATTATTTTCTATTTGATTCGATTCAATACGAATCGATATTTCAATTCGATTCGATTCGATTATTTTCGATTCGATTTGGTTCGATTCTTTTTGATTCAATTCGATTTGATTCGATTCTTTTCGATTCGATTCGATTCTTTTCGATTCGATTCGATTCTTTTCGTTTCCATTCTATTTGATTGTTTTTATTTGATTGATTCGATTCGATTATTTTTGATTCGTTTCGATTCTCTTCGATTCCATTCCTTTCGATTTGATTCGATTTGATTCTTTATGATTTGATTCGATTCATTCGAATAATTGAATCGAATCGAATTGAGAAGATTTGATTCGAATTGAATAGAAAAGAATTGAATCTTATCGAATCGAATCAAATCGAAAAGAATCGAATAGAATCGAATCAAATCGAAAAGAATCGAATTGAAACAAAAAGAATCAAAACGAATTAAAAAATCGAATCGAGTAGAATAGAAGTGAAAAGAATCAAATCAAATAAAAAAGAATCTAATCAAATCAAGAAAAATCGAATTGAATTGAATCGAATCGAACAGAATCGAATCGAATCACATCGAAAAGAAGCGAATCAAAATGAATCGATCCAGTTGAAAAGAATCGAATTGAATTGAATAAAATCGAAGTGAATCGAATCAAATCAAAAAGAATCAAAACGAATTGAAAAAGATTCGATTCGATTCGATTCGATTAATTTCAATTCAATTCGATTATTTTTTATTAGATTCGATTCTTTTGGATTCGATTTGATTTTCGATTCAAATAGATTCAATTCTTTTCGATTCGATTATTTTAGATTCGATTCGATTATTTTCGATTCGATTCAATTATTTTAGATTCAATTTGATTAGATTATTTTCTATTCGATTCGATTCGATGCGAATCGATAATTTTCGATTCAATTCGATTCGATGATTCGATTCGATTATTATCGATTCAATTTGATTCGATTCTTTTCGATTCGATTTGATTATTTTCAATTTGATTCGATTGCATTTGATTCGATTATTTTCGATTCAATTCAATTCGATTATTTTTTATTTGATTCGATTATTTTCTATTCGATTCGATTATTTTCAATTTGAATCGATTTGATTCTTTTCGATTAGATTCTTTTTGATTCGATTCGATTAGATTATTTTCGATTCAATTCGATTCGATTATTTTCGATTCGATTCGATTAGATGCGAATCGATTATTTTCGATTCGATTCGATTTGATTATTTTCAATTCAAATCGATTAGATTCTTTTCGATTGGATTATTTTAGATTTGATTCGATTATTTTCGATTCAATTCGGTTGGATTATTTTTGGTTCGATTCTATGTGAATTGATTATTTTCGATTCAATTCGATTCGAAGTGATTATTTTCGATTTGATTTGATTATTTTTGCTTCGGTTCGATTTGTATCGATTCGATTAATTTCGATTCGATTCGATTATTTTCGATTCATTTCAATTCAATTTGATTATTTTCTATTTGATTTTATTGGATTTGATTCGATTATTTTCGATTCGATCCGATTATTTTTATTCGATCGATTCTTTTCGATTTAATTTGATTATTTTCAATTTGATTCGATTTGATTATTCTCAATTCAATTCGGTTCGATTCGATTCGATTATTTTCAATTCAATTCGATTGATTCGGTTCAATTATTTTCGATTTGAATCAATTCGATTCGATTATTTTCGATTCGATAAGATTACTTTTGATTTGATTATTTTCCATTCAATTTCATTATTTTCAATTCAATTCAGTTCGATTATTTTTGATTCGATTCAATGCGAATCGATTATTTTCGATTAGATTCGATTCAATCATTTTCGATTTGATTCCATTATTTTCAATTCGATTCAATTTGATTATTTTCATTTTGATTTGGTTCGAATCGATTCTATGATTTTCGATTCGATTCGTTTTGTATCGATGTGAGTCGTTTTGATTCAATTCGATTATTTTCGATTTGAATTGATTCTTTTCTTTTTGATTCGATTCTTTTCGATTCGGTTTGATATTTTCGATTCGAATCGACTTGGTTCTTTTTGATTCGAGTATGTAAGATTCGATTTGATTCTTTTCAATTCAATTCAATTCGATTTGATACGATTCTATTCGATGCAATTCGATTAGATTCTTTTCGGTTCGGATCGATTCGATTCTTTTCGATTCAGTTCGATTCGATTCAATTCTTTTCGATTAGATATGATTCAATTCGTTTCGATTTTTTTCGATTCATTTTGATTCAAATCTATTCGATTCTTTTCGATTCAATTCAATTCAATTGATTCTTTTCGATTCGATTCCATTCAATTCAATTCTTTTCGATTTGATTCGATTCTTTTCGATTTGATACGATTTGATTCGATTCTTTTCAATTCAATTCAATTCGATTCTTTTCGATTCGATTTTTTTGATTCGATTCTTTTCAATTCGATTCAATTCCTTTCAATTTGATTCTTTTCAATTCGATTCGATTCGACTCTTGTCGTTTCGATTTGATTCTTTTTGATTCAATTTGATTCGATTCTTCGTTTCGATTAGATTCTCTTCGATTCGATTCTTTTCGATTCGATTCGATTCTTTTCGTTTCGATTAGATTCTCTTTGATTCGATTCTTTTCATTTCGATTCGATTCTTTTCGATTTGATTCGATTCGATCATTTGGATTCGATTTGTTACATTTCGATTCGATTCTTTTTTGATTCGATTCGATTCAATTCTTTTGGATTCAATTGGATTCATTTAGATAATTTTTTATTCGATTCGATTCTTTTCCCCTAGCTTCGATTCGATTCTACTCGATTCGAATCTTTTCGATTCTTTTTGATTCGATTCTTTTCGATTCAGTTTGATTCTTTTCGATTAAATTCGATTCTTTTCGATTCGATTAGATTCGATTGTTTTCGAATCTATTTGATTCGATTCGATTATTTTCGATTCGACTCGATTTGATTTGATTCGATTATCGATTCGATTCAATTCCAATTATTTTTGATCGATTCCATTCGATTGTTTTTTATTTAATTCGATTCAATTATTTTCAATTTGATGCAATTCGATTCGATTCTTCTCGTTTCAATTCAATTCGATTCTTTCGAATTCAATTCGATTCAATTCTTTTCATTTTGATTCGATTCTTTTCATTCTTTTCGATTCAATTCGATTCGATTTGGTTCTTTTCGATTAAATTCGATTCGATTCGATTCCATTTGATTCGATTCTTTTCGATTCGATTTGATTCTTTTCGATTCAATACGATTCGATCGATTCTTTTAGATGCGAATCAATTCAATTCCATTCTTTTTGATTCAATTCGATTCGATTTTTTAGATTTGATTCGATTCTCTTTGAAGTTTTTTGATTCGTTCTTTTCAATCGATTTGATTCGATTTGACTCATTTTGATTCGATTCGATTTGAATTTTTCGATTCTATTCTTTTCAATTCAATTCTTTTCGATTCCATTTGATGCGATTTTTTTCTATTCGATTCTTTTCGATTTAATTTTTTTCAATTTGATTCGATTCGACTCTTTTCATTTCGATTCGATTCTTTTTGATTCGATTTAATTCCTTTCGTTTCAATTAGATTCTCTTCGATTCGATTCTTTTCGATTCAATTCTTTTCGATTCGATTTGATTCTTCTCCATTCGATTAGATTCGATTCTTTTCGATTCAATTAGATAAGATTCTTTTCATTTGATTCAATTCTGTTCGATTCTATTCTATTCGATTCGATTATTTTCAATTTGATTCTATTCGATTCTTTTCGTTTCGATTCAATTCTTTTCGATTGGATACTTTTCGATTTGATTCGATTCGATCATTTGGATTCGATTGGTTACATTTCGATTCGATTCTTTTCGATTCTGTTTGATTCAATTCTTTTCAATTCATTTCGATTCGATACTTTTCGATTCGATTCGATTCTTTTCCATTCGATACGATTCGATTCGTTTCGATTTGATTCGATTCGTTTCGATTTGAATCTATTCAATTCTTTTCTATTCAATTCGATTCGATTGATTCTTTTTGATTCAATTCAATTCGATTCAATTTGATTCTTTTCTATTCGATTCTTTTCGATTCGATTTGATTCTTTTCGATTCAATTCGATTCGATTCTTTTTGTTTAGATTCGATTCTTTTCAATTCAATTCAAATCTTTTCATTTCGATTAGATTCTCTACAATTCGATTCTTTGGATTCGATTACTTTTGATTCGATTTGATTTGATTCTTTTCGATTCGATTTGATTCGATTCAATTCTTTTCAATTCGAATTGATTCAATATGATTCAATTCGATTACTTTTGATTCAATGCAATTTGATTCGATTTTTCTCGAATTGATTTGATTTGATTCAATTATTTTCGATTCGACCCGATTTGATTCGATTCGATTATCGATTCAATTCAATTCCAATTATTCTCGATTCAATTCAATTTGATTATTTTTTATTCAATTCGGTTCAATTATTTTCGATTCGATGTGATTTGATTCGATTCGATTCTTTTCGATTCAATCAATTCGATTTGATTCTATTCAATTCGATTCGATTCTTTTCGATTTGATTCTTTTTGTTTCAATTCGATTCTATTCTTTTCAATTCGTTTCGATTCGATTCTTTTTGTTTCAATTAGATTCTTTTCGATTTTATTTGATTCGATTCTTTTCAATTCGATTTGGTACTGTTTGATTCGATTCTTTTCGATTCAATTCGATTGGAATCGATTCTTTTCAATTCAATTTGATTCGATTTGGTACGATTCTTTTCGATTGTATTCGATTCAATTCTTTTCTATTCAATTCGATATGATTCGATTCTTTTCAATTCTATTTGATAAGATTCGATTCTTTTCGTTTTGATATGATTCGTTTCGATGCTATTCAATTCGATTCTTTTCGATTCGATTCGATTCGTTTCGATGCTATTCAATTCGATTCTTTTCGATTTGATTTTATTCTTTTCGATTCGATTCGATTCGATACTTTTCGATTCGATTGGATTCTTTTCCATTCGTTTTGATTCTTTTCGATGTATTCGATTCGATTCGATTCTTTTCGATTCGATTCGATTCGATACGATTCGATTCTTTTCGATTCGATTCTTTTAGGTTCTATTCAATTTGATTATTTTCAATTCAATTCAATATGTTTCAATTCTTTTCGATTCAATGATACCATTCGATTCTTTTCAATTCGATTCGATTCCTTTCTTTTCATTTTGATTTGATTCTTTCGATTAGATTCTTTTCAATTCGATTTGATTATGTTCGATTGGATTCTTTTCGATTCTATTCGATTCGTTTTGATTGGATTCGATTCTTTTTGATTCAATTCCATTCGATTCTTTTCGATTCAATTTAATACGATTCTATTTTCTATTTGATTCGATTTGATTATTTTTGATTCGATACGATTCGATTCTTTTCAATTCGATATTTTCAATCGATTCGATTCTTTTCGTTTTGATTTGATTCTTTTTGATTCGATTCGATTCTTTTCAATTCAATTCGATTCGATTCTTTTCGCTTCGATTCAATTCTACTCGATTCATTTTGAATCAATTCGATTCTTTTTGATTCAATCAATTAGATTCTTTTCCATTCGTTTCGATTCTTTTCGATGTATTTGATTCAATTCTTTTCGATTCGATTCGATACGATTCGATTCTTTTCGATTCGATTCGATTCTTTTCAGTTCTATTCGATTTGATTCTTTTCAATTCAATTCGATATGATTTGATTCTTTTCGATTCAATGATACCATTCGATTCTTTTCGATTCGATTCCTTTCTTTTTGTTTCGATTCGATTCTTTTCGATTCGATTCCTTTCTTTTTGTTTTGATTCGATTCTTTTCGATTCGATTCTTTTCAATTCAATTTGATTATGTTCGATTGGATTCTTTTCGATTCTATTCGATTCGTTTTGATTCAATTCGATTCTTTTTGTTCAATTCAATTCGATTCTTTTCGATTCGATTAAATACGATTCTATTCTTTTCTATTTGATTCGATTTGATTCTTTTTGATTCGATATGATTCGATTCTTTTCGATTTGATTCGATTCAATTCGATTCTTTTCAATTCAATATTTTCGATCAATTCGATTCGATTCTTTTCGTTTCGATTCGATTCTTTTCAATTCAATTCTTTTCAATTCAATTCAATTCGATTCTTTTCGCTTCGATTTGATTCTACTCGATTCATTTCGAATCGATTCGATTCTTTTCAATTCAATCAATTCTATTTGATTCTTTTCGATTTGATTCTTTTCGTTTCAATTTGATTCAATTCTTTCAATTTGATTCGATTCGATTCTTTTCGTTTCAATGAGATTCTTTTCGATTTTATTTGATTCGATTCTTTTCAATTCGATTCGGTACTCTTCAATTCGATTCTTTTTGATTTAATTCCATTGGAATCGATTTTTTTCAATTCAATTCGATTTGATTCTATACGATTCTTTTCGATTGTATTCAATTCAATTCTTTTCGGTTCTATTCAATTCGATTCTTTTCGATTCAATTCGATATGATTCATTCTTTTTGATTCCATTCGATACGATTCGATTCTTTTTGATTCGATTCTTTTCATTTTGATTCGATTCGTTTCAATGCTATTCAATTTGATTCTTTTCGATTCGATTTGTTTTGTTGCTATTCAATTCGATTCTTTTCGATTCGATTCTTTTCAATTCGATTAGTTTCGATACTTTTCGATTCGATTTGATTCGATTATTTTCGATTCATTTCGATTCTTTTCAATGTATTCGATTAGACTCTTTTCGATTCGATTCGATACGATTTGATTCTTTCGATTCGATTTGATTCTTTCGGTTCTATTCGATTTGATTCTTTCAATTCGATATGATTAGATTCTTTTCGATTCGATTCGAATCCTTTTTGTTTTGATTCGATTCTTTTAGATTCGATTCTTTTCAATTCGATTCGGTTCGATGGTTTTCATTTCGATTCAATTCAATTCTTTTCTATTCGATTTGATTCTTTTCGATTCCTTTCGATTTTTTCCATTTGATTCTTTTTATTTGATTTGTTTCGATTATTTTCAATTCGATTCGATTCTTTTCGATTCGATTCTATTCTTTTTGATTCATTTCGAATCGATTCGATCTTTTTCGATTCAATTCAATTTTTTCGATTTGATACGTTTTTTTTCGTTTCGATATGATAGTTTTTGATTCGTCTCTTTTCGATTCTATTCATTCAATTCTTTTTCTTCTGATTCGATTTGATTCGAATCTTTCTATTTGAGTCTTTTCGATTAGAATTCCTTTCTTTTAGAATTGATTCGATTAGATTCTTTTCGATTCGATTCGATTCAATTCGATTCTTTTCACTTCCATTCGATTTGATTCTTTTGATTCAGTGCGTTTCGATTCTATTTTTTGATTCGATTCAATGCGATTCTTTTCGATTTGATTCGATTCAGTTCTTTTTGATTTGATTCAATTTGATTCTTTTCGATTCGATTCGATTCTTTCTGATTCGATTCGATTCTTTTGGATTCAATTCGATTCAATTCTTTCCGTTTCAATTTAATTCTATTCGATTCTTATATTTGATTTGATTCAATCTTTTCGATTCGATATGATTCTCTTCTATTCGATTTGATTTTTTTCATTTCCATCCGATAGTTTTCTATTCTTTTCTTTTCTATTTGATTCGATTTGATTCTTTTCAATTCGATTCTATTCGAATCTTTCTATTCGAGTGTTTTTGATTTGAATTCGTTTCTTTTCGAATAGATTCGATTCGATTCTTTCCTATTCGTTTTGATTTGATTCTTTTTGATTCAATTCAATTCGATTCTTTTAGATTCGATTTGATTCGATTCGATTATTCTCGATTCTATTCAATTCTATTTGATTCGTTTTTTTCTAATCGATTTGATTCTTTTTGATCAACGCTTTTCGAGTCGATTTATTTGGATTCTATTCGTCTCAATTCGATTTGATTCAATTCCTTTCGATTCAATTCTTTTTGATTCGATTCTTTTCGATTCGTCGATTTGATTCTTTTCTATTCGATTTGATTCTTTTCGATTCAATTCTCTTTGATTCAATTCGATTCAATTTTTTCAACTCGATTCAATTCTTTTCAACTCGATTCGATCCTTTTCGATTCAATTCAATTATTTTCAATTCGATTTGATTCGATTCTTATATTCAACTCGATTCCATCTTTTTCGATTCGATTCAATTCACTTAGATTCGATTTTTTCATTTCGATTCGATAGTTTTCTATTTGTTTCTTTTCTATTAGATTCGATTCGATTCTTTTCGATTCGAGTCCTTTCGATTTGAATTACTTTCTTTTCAAATCGATTTGATTTGATTCTTTTCGATTTGATTTGATTCGATTCGATTCTTTTCTATTTGATTAGATTATTTTTTATTCGATTTGATTCGATTCTTTTCGAGTGATTCGAATCAATTCAGTTTTTTTCGAATAGATTTGATACTTTCGATTCGATTCTACTCCATTTTTTGTTTCGATTCGTAGTTTTTGATTCGTTTCTTTTTGATTTGATTCGATTTAATTTTATTTGATTCGGTACAAATTTTTTCGTTTTGATATGACAGTTTTTGATTCGTTTCTTTTCGATTCTGTTCGATTCGATTCTTCTTGTTTCGATTAGATTTGATTCCAGTCTTTCGATTAGAGTCTTTTCGATTTGAATTCCTTTCTTTTAGAATCAATACTTTTCTAATGTTTTCATTTCGATTCGATTCGATTATTTTTTATTTGATTCCATTCGATTTGTTCATTTTTCGAATCGATTCTATTCTTTTTGATTCGACTCTTCGATTCAATTCATTTGGATTCGATTCTTTTCGATTCGATTCAATTCGATTCTTTTCGATTTGATTCTTTTCGTTTTTTTCAAATCGATTCGATTCTTTTCGATTTGACTCTTTTCAATTCAATTCATTTGGATTCGATTATTTTCGATTCAATTCTTTTCAATTTGATTTGATCCTTTTCGATTTTATTTGATTCTTTTCAATTCAATTTGACTTGATTCTTTTCGATTCGATCCAATTCTTTTCTATTCAATTTGATTCGATTCGATTCGATCCTTTTCTATTCGATTCGATTCTTTACAATTTGATTTGATTCTTTTCTATTCAATACAATTTGATTTTATCCTTTTCGATTCGATTCGATTCTTTTCAATTCGATTTGATTCGATTCTTATATTCGACTCGATTCGATCTCTTTCGATTCGATTCGATTCTCTTCTATTCGAATCGATATTTTTCGTTTCCATTCGATAGTTTTCTATTCGTTTCTTTTCTATTCCATTAGATTCGATTCTTTTCAATTCAATTCAATTCGATTCGAATCTTTCTATTCGAGTGTTTTTTATTTGAATTCCTTTCTTTTCAAATCGATTCGATTCAATTCTTTTCGATTCGATTCAATTCGATTCTTTTTGATTCGATTCGATTCAATTTGATTATTTTCACTTCCATTCGATTCGATTCTTTTGAAACAGTGCGATTTGATTCGATTTTTTTATTTGATTCGATTTGATTCTTTTCAATTCGAGTCTCTTCAATTCGAATTTCTTTTTTTGAATCGATTTGATTTGATTCTTTTCGATTCTATTCTTTTCTATTTGATTTGATTCTTTTTGATTCAATTTGATTCAATTTTTTTCGATTCATTCAATTCGATTCTTTTCTATTCGATTTCATTTGATTCAATCCTTTTTGATTTGATTCGATTCTTTTCAATTTGATTTGATTCTTTTCTATTCGATACAATTAGATTCAATTCTTTTCGATTCGATTTGATTCTTTCAATTCGATTTGATTCGATTCTTCGATTCGATTCTATCTTTTTCAGTCCGATTCGATTCTCTTCAATTCGATTCGATTCAATTTTTTCGTTTCCATTTGATAGTTTTCTATTCGTTTCTTTTCGATTCGATTCGATTCTTTTCGATTTGATTCGATTCGAATCTCTCTATTTGAGTGTTTTTGATTTGAATTCCTTTCTTTTCGAATCAATTCGATTCGATTCTTTTCGATACGATTCAATTTGATTCTTCTTGATTCAATTCGATTCGATTATTTTCACTTCCATTTGATTTGATTCTTTTGATTCAGTTCGATTCGATTCGATTTTTTTCGTTTCAATTCTATTTGATTATTTTCAATTCGATTCTCTTCGAATCGAATTTCTTTCTTTTCAAATCTATTTGATTCGATTTTTTTCGATTTCATTCGATTCGATTCTTTTTGATTCGATTTGATTCTTTTCGATTCGATTCTTTTCGATTCAATTCGATTCAATTCTTTTCAATTCGATTTGATTTTTTTTGTTTCGATTCGATTCTTTTCGATTCGATTCGATACTTTTCTATTCTTTTCAATTCGATTTGATTATTTTTTATTTGATTCGATTCAATTCGATTCGATTTTTTCGATTCGATTCTTTTCAATTCGATTCAATTCTTTTCAATTTGATTCTTTCGATTCGATTCAATTCGACTCTTGTCGTTTCGATTCGATTCTTTTTGATTTGATTCAATTCGATTCTTTTTGTTTCGATTAGATTCTCTTCGATTCGATTTTTTCGATTCGATTCTTTTGGATTCGATTCGATTCTTTTGGATTCGATTCGATTCTTTTGAATTCGATTCGATAAGATTCTTTTCATTCGATTCGATTTTTTTCGATTCGATTCTATTCGATTCGAGTCTTTACTATTTGACTCGATTCGATTCTTTTGGATTCGATTCGATAATGTTCCATTCGATTCTTTCGATTCAATTTGATTCGATTCAATTCTTTTGGATTCAGTTGGATTCTTTTCGATAATTTTTGATTCGATTCGATTCCTTTCAAGTCGATTCGGTTCAATTCTTTTGGATTCAATTCATTTTGGTTCGATTCGATTTGATTCTTTTCGAATCAATTCGATTCGATTCTTTTCGATTCAATACGATTCGATTCTTTTCGATTAGATTCTATATGACTCTATTCTTTTCGATTCAATTCGTTTCAATTCTTTTCGATTCGATTCGATTCGACTCTTTTCGATTCGATTCGATTCAATTCGATTCTTTTCGATTCGATTCATTTCGATCTTTTCAATTTGATTCGATTCTTTTCGTTTCTATTCGATTCTTTTTGATTCGATTCTTTTTTATTTTATTCGATTCTTTTCACTTCGACTGGATTCGATTTGATTCTTTTCAATTCGAACCGATTCAATACGATTCGATTCGATTATTTTTGATTCGATGCAATTTGATTAGATTTTTTCAAATCGATTTGACTCGATTTGATTATTTTCGATTTGACTCGATTTGATTCGATTTGATTATCGATTCAATTCAATTCCAATTATTTTCGATTCGATTCGATTATTTTTTATTCAATTCGATTCAATTATTTTCGATTCGATGTGATTCGATTCGATTCGATTCTTTTTGATTCAATGAATTTGATTTGATTCTTTTCAATTCGATTCGATTTTTTTGATTTGATTACATTCGATTCAATTCTTTTCTTTTCGATTCTATTCTTTTCAATTCCATTCGATTCTTTCAATACAATTCTATTCTTTTCGATTCGATTCGATTTGGTTCTTTTCGATTCGATATGATTCGATTTGATTATTTTCAATTCGATTCGATTCACTTCGGTTCTTTTCAATTCGGTCTTTTCGTTTCAATTCTTTTCGAATCTATTCTTTTCGATTAGATTCGATTTGATTCTTTTCATTTCTATTATATTCTCTTCGATTCGATTCTTTTTGATTCAATTTTTATTGATTCGATTCGATTTGATCATTTTCGATTCGATTTGATTTGATTCTTTTTGATTCGTTTCGATTCTTTTCGATTCTTTTCGAGTCAATTCGATTCAATTCTTTTCGTTTCAATGCGATTTTTTTCGATTCGATTCTTTATGATTCGATTCGTTTCGATTCTTTTTGATTCGATTCGATTCTTTTCGATTCAATTCGATTCGATTCTTTTCGATTCAAATCAATACGATTCGGTTCTTTTCAATTAGATCCTATACGATTCTATTCTTTTCGATTAGAGTCGATTCTTCTCAATTCGATTTGATTAGATTCAATTCTTTTCGATTCAATTCATTCAATTCGATTCTTTTTGATTCGATTCGTTTTGATCTTTCCGATTGGATTCGATTCTTTTCGCTTTGATTCGATACTTTTCAATTCGATTCTTTTTGATTTGATTCGATTCTTTTCAATTCGATTCAATTCGATTCTTTTTGTTTCGATTTGATTCTTTTCGATTTGATTTGATTCTATTCTTTTCAATTCGATATGATTCGATTCTTTTCATTTCGATTTGATTCTTTTCGATTTTATTTGATTCGATTCATTTCAATTAGATTCGATACTGTTCAATTCGATTCTTTTCGATTCAATTCGATTGAAATCAATATGATTCTTTTCGATTCAATTCGATTCGATTCTTTTTGGTTCTGTTTGATTCGATTCTTTTCGATTCAGTTCGATTAGTTTCTTTTCGAATCGATTCGGTTCTTTTCCATTCGATATGATTCGATTTGTTTCGATTTTTCTTGATTCGAATCTATTCTAATCTATTCGATTCTTTTCGATTCAATTTGATTCGATTGATTCTTTTCGATTCAATTCGATTTAATTCCATTTGATTTGATTCTTTTCAATTCGATTCAATTCTTTTCTATTTGATACGATTCGACTCGATTCTTTTCGATTCACTTTTTTCGATTTGATTCTTTTCTATTCGATTCGATTCTCTTCGATTTGATTCTTTTCGTTTCAATTCGATTCGATTCTTTCAATTCGATTTGATTCGATTCGATTCTTTTCGTTTCAATTAGATTCTTTTCGATTTTATTTTATTCGATTCTTTTCAATTCGATTCGGTACTGTTCGATTCGATTCTTTTCGATTCAATTCCATTGGAATCAATTCTTTTCAATTCAATTTGATTCGAATCTTTTTGATTGTATTCGATTTGATTCTTTTCGGTTTTATTCGATTCGAATTTTTTCGATTCAATTCAATATGATTCGATTCTTTTCGATTCTATTCGATACGATTCGATTCTTTCGATTCGATTCAATTTGATTCTTTTCGTATTGATTTGATTCGTTTCGATGATATTCAATTCGATTCTTTTCAATTTTATTCGTTTCGATACTATTCAAATCGATCGATTCTTTTCGATTCGATTAGATTCTTTTCTATTCATTTCGATTATTTTCGATGCCATTCGATTCTATTTTTTTCGATTTGATTCGATTCAATTCTTTTCGTTTCTATTCGATTTGATTCTTTTCAATTCAATTAGATATGATTCGATCTTTTCAATTCAATTCAATATCATTCGATTCTTTTCGATTCGATTCAATTCGATTATTTTCGATTCGATTCGATTTGATTTTTACGATTTGATTCGATACAATTGGATTCTTTTCGTTTCGATTCGATACTGTTCGATTCAATTTAAATCTTTTGGATTCAATTCGATTCGTTTCTATTATTTTCAATTCGATTCAAATCTTTTTGCTTTGCTTCGATTCGATTCTACTCTATTCATTTCAAATCGATCAATTCTTTTTGATTCGATCTATTCGATTCAGTTCATTCGATTCAATTCTTTTCGATTCAATTCTTTTCCATTCGATCTGATTAGAGTCGTTTTGAATTTTTTCGATTCGATTCAATTCGAATCTATTCAATTCTTTTCGATTCAATTTGATTCAATTCAATTCTTTTTGATTCAATTCAATTTGATTCGATTCCATTCGATTCGATTCTTTTTGATTCAATTCAATTCGATTCGATTCAATTCGATTCAATACTTTTGGGTTCGATTCAATTCTTTTCGATTTGATTCAATTCGATTCAATACTTTTCGTTTCGATTCGATTCTATTCTTTTCGATTCAATTCGATTCTTATCAATGCTATTCGATACGATTCTTTTTGATTCGATTTGATTCTTTTCAGTTCTATTCAATTTGATTCTTTTCAATTCAATTAGATATGATTCGAATCTTTTCGATTCAATTCGATGCCATTCGATTCTTTTCGATTCGATTCGATTTGATTCTTTTCTATTCGATTTGATTGCTTACGATTTGATTCGATACAATTGGATTCTTTTTGTTTCGATTCGATTATTTTCGATTCGATTCCTTTCGATTTGATTCGATTCCTTGGATTTGATTCGATAGTGTTCGATTCGATTCAATTCTTTTGGATTCAGTTCGATTCACTTCGATTCTTTTTGATTCGATTCGAATCTTTTCACTTCGCTTCGATTCGATTCTACTCTATTCATTTCAAATCGATTCGATTCTTTTTGATTCGATCTATTCGATTTTTTTCGATTCGGTTCGTTTCAATTCAATTCTTTTTTATTTGATTTGATTCTTTTCCATTCGATCTGATTGGATTCGTTTAGAATTTTTTTGATTCGATTCGATTCGAATCTATTGGATTCTTTTCGATTCAATTCAATTCGAATTCCTTTCTTTTCAAATCGATTTGATTCGATTCGATTCTTTTTTATTCCATTCAAATCGATTTTTTCGATTCCATTCTTTTAGATTCGATTCAATTCGATTTTTTTCGATTCGATTTGATTCTTTTCAATTCGTTTCGATTCAATTCGATTTGAATCTATTCGATTAGATTCTTTTCAATTTGATTCTTTTTGATTTGATTCGATTCGGTTCTTTTCGATTCGATTCTATTCTTTAAGGTTCAATTCGATTTTTTTGATTCAATTCGATTCTTCTCGATTCAATTCGAGTCAATTCTTTTCGATTCGAATCGATAGTTTTCTATTCTTTTCAATTCCTTTCGATTCGATTCTTTTTGATTCGATTTTTTTCGATTCGATTCAACTCTTTTCGATTCGATTCCTTTCAATTCAATTCGATTCGATTGTTTTCCACTCAATTCTTTTCGATTCGATTCGATATTTTTGATTCGATTCGATTCTTTTTTATTAGATTTTTTTGATTCTTTTCGATTCAATTCGATTCGATTCTTTTCAATTTGATTTGATTCCTTTCTATTCGATATGATTCGATTCGATCCTTTTTGATTCGATTTGATTCAATTTTTTTCGTTTCGATTTGATAGTTTTTGATTCGTTTCTTTTTAATTCGATTCGATTCAAATCTTACGATTTGAGTTTTTTCGATTCGAAATCCTTTCTTTTCCAAACGATTCGTTTCGATTCTTTTCGATTCGATTCTATTCTTTTAGATTCGATTTGATTCGATTCTTTTCTATTCGAATCAATTCGATTCGATACTTTTCAATTCGATTCCATTTCGATTCGATTCAATTCTTTTCTATTCGATTTGATTCAATTCATCCTTTTCGATTCGATTCGATTATATCGATTCGATTCAATTCAATTTGAATCTATTCTATTTGATACTTTACAATTCGATTCTTTTCTATTTGATTCGATTCAGTTCTTTTCGAATCAGTTCGATTTGATTCTTTTCAAATCGATTCTTTTTTTATTTGATTTGATTCGATTTGAATCTATTCTATTCGATTCTTTTCAATTCGATTCTTTTCGATTTGATTCGATTTAGTTCTTTTCGATTTGATTCGATTTAATTCTTTTCGATTCGATTCTAATCTTTTCGATTCAATTCGATTCGATTCTTTTCAATTCGATTTGATTCTTTTCCATTCGATTCGATATTTTCGATTTGATTCTATTCTTTTTTATTAGATTTTTTCGATTCTTTTCTATTCAATTCGATTCGATTCAATTCTTTTCGATTCAATTCGATTCAATTCGATTGTTATCGGTTTGGTTCGATTCAATCCTTTTCGATTCGATTGGATTCTTTTCGATTCCATTCGATTTTTTTCTATTCGATTCTTTTTTATTCTATTTGTTTCAAGTGTTTTCTATTCGATTCGATTCAATCCTTTTCAATTCGATTTGACTCTTTGATTCATTGCAAATCAATTCGAACCTTTTCGATTCTATTCGATTCAATTTATTTCGATTCAATATGATTTTTTTCGTTTCGATATGATCGTTTTTGATTCGTTTCTTTTTGATTCTATTTGATTCGATTCTTTTTGTTTCGATTTGATTTGATTCGAATCTTTCGTTTCGAGTCTTTTCGATTCGAATTCCTTTCTTTTAGAATCAATTCGATTAAATTTTTTTCGATTCGATTCGATTCAATTCTTTTCACTTCCATTCCATTTGATTCTTTTGATTCGGTGCGATTCAATTCGACTTTTTTCGATTTGATTCCATTCTTTTTGATTCGAATTGATTCTTTTCAATTTGAATCGATTCTATTTTTTCGAGTCGATTTGATTCGATTCAATTCGATTCTTTTCGATTCGGTTAGATTCCTTTCAATTCAATTCGATTCTTTTCAATTCATTTCTTTTTAAATGATTCGATTGTTTTCGATCGACTCTTCGATTCAATTAATTTGGATTCGATTCGTTTTGATTCGATTTGATTCGATTCGATTCCTTTCGATTCGATTCTTTTTGATTTGATTCAATTCTTTTCTAATCGATTCGATTGGATTCGATTTTTTTCGATTTGTCGATTCGATCCTTTTCCATTCGATTCTTTTCGATTCCATTCCATTCTTTTCAATTCGATTAAATTCTTTTCGATTTGATTCTTTTCGATTCAATTCGATTCTTTCCGATTCGATTCAATTATTTTCATTCGATTCGATTGAATTCGAATCTATTCGATTCAATTCTTTTCGATTCAATTATTTTCGGATCGATTCGATACGATTCTTTTCGATTTCATTCAATTCGATTTGATTTTTTTCAATTTAATTCGATTGGATTCTTTTTGATTAGATTTGATTCTATTCGATTCGATTCGATTTGATCTTTTTTGATTCGATTCGATTCCTTTCGATTTGATTCGATTCGATTTGAATCTATTCTATGTGAGTCTTTTCAATTCGATTCTTTCCGATTCTTTCCAATTCGATACTTTTCGATTCAATTCGATTCGATTCTTTTCGATTCAGTTTGATTTGATTTGATTCTTTTTGAATCGATTCGATTCTTTTTTATTCAATTTGATTCGATTCGTTTTGATTCTTTTCTATTCGATTCTTTTCACTTCCATTCGATTCGATTCTTTTGATTTGGTGCGATTCGATTCGATTTTTTCGATTTGATGTGATTCTTTTTGATTTGATTTTATTCTTTTCTATTCGATGCAATTTGATTCGATCCTTTTTGATTCGATTTGATTCTTTTCGATTCGATTCGATTCAATTCTTATATTTGATTCAATTTGAACTTTTTCGATTCGATTCGATTCTTAGATTCAAATCGATTTTTCCTTTCCATTCGATAGTTTTCTATTCGTTTCTTTTCTATTCTATTCGATTCGATTCTTTTCGATTCGATTTGATTCGATTTGAATCTTTCTATTCGAATGTTTTTGATTTGAATTCCTTTCTTTCGAATCGATTCGATTCTTTTCGATTTGATTCAATTCGATTCTTTTTTATTCAATTCGATTTGATTCGATTATTTTCACTTCCATTCAATTTTATTCTTTTGATTCAATGCGATTCGATTCGATTTTTTTCGATTCAATTCCATTCGATTCTTTTTGATTCTAATCTTTTCGATTCGAATGTCTTTCCTTTCAAATCGATTTGATTCGATTCTTTTGAATTCGATTCGATTTGATTCTTTTCGATTCGATTCGATTCTTTTTGATTCGATTCGATTCGATTCTTTTCGTGTCTCTTCGATTCGGTTTTTTCGAATAGATTCGATTATTTTTGATTTGACTTCGATTCAATTATTTTGGATTCGATTCTTTTCGATTCGATTCGATTCTTTTCTATTTAATTCAATTCAATTCTTTTCGATTCGATTTGATTCTTTTAGATTCGATTCGGTTCATTTCTATTCTTTTCATATCGATTCGATTCGATTATTTTCTATTCGATTCGATTCAGTTCGATTCATTTTTTTTCTAAATGATTCGATTCTTTTCGATTACACTCCTTTCAACTCGATTCATTTGGATTCGATTCTTTTCCATTCGATTCGATTCGATTTGATTATTTTTAATTCGTTTCTTTTTGATTCCATTTGAATATTTTTGGTTCGATTAGATTCTTTTTGATTCAATTCGATTAGATTCGAAACTCTTCGATTCAATTCTTTTCAATTCAATTCGATTGGATTCAAATGATTGTTTTCTATTCTATTCGATTCAATTATTTTTGACTCGATTCGATTCTTTTTCATTTGATTCGATTTTTTTCTATTCGATTCTTTTTTATTTGATTTGTTTCGATTATTTTCGATTCAATTCGATTCGATTCTTTTCGATTAGATTCGATTCTTTTTGATTCGTTTCGAATTAATTCGATCCTTTTCGATTCGATTCGATTCGATTTTTTTGATTCTATACAATTTTTTCTTTTCGATATGATAGTTTTCGATTAGTTTCTTTTCGAATCTATTCGATTCGATTCTTTTTGTTTCGATTCGATTTGATTCGAATCTTTCGATTCGAGTCTTTTTGATTTGAATTCCTTTCTTTTAGAATCGATTCGATTCAATTCTTTTCGATTCGATTCAATTCCATTCGTTTTTTTGAAACAATTCCATTCTTTTCGATTCCATTATTTTCTATTAGATTCATTTGGATTCGATTCTTTTCGATTCGATTAGATTTGATTCTTTTCGATTCGATTTGATTCGATTTCTTTTGATTCGTTTCTTTTTGATTCCATTCGAATCTTTTCGGTTCGATAAGATTCTTTTCGATTCAATTCGATTCGATTAGAAATTCTTCGTTTGAATTCTTTTCGATTCAATTCTTTGTGATTCGATTCCATTCGAATCTTTTCGATTTGATTCGATTCATTTCTTTTCGATTCGATTTTTTTCTATTCAATTCTTTTTTGTTTGATTCGTTTCAATTATTTTCGATTCGATTCGATTCAATTATTTTCAATCCGATGCGATTCAATCCTTTTCAATTCGATTCGATTCGATTCGGTTTTTTTGTTTCGATAAGATAGTTTCCTATTTGCTCTTTTTGATTCTATTCGATGTGATTCTTTTTGTTTCAATTCAATCTGCATGTGGAAGTGTCAGGCCTGTACTCACGATTATCTGAGTTGAATATAGCGATTTCAAACGGCCTTCTTCAGAGAGTAGCTAGTTTCTAACTTCCATATACGAGTGGGTAGCAGACATCTGCCTCCCAGGCGTACACACATTTGAGAGTTGAGGTTATGGCCTGTACCTCCCACATCCTCTTGCAGGTACACTTCGCTGCTAACAGGCGTAGGCTCGATGCATGACTGAAGTGTTGTGAGAGGTAAGTGGAAAGGCCCGGCACTCAAGACTAGTGCCACCAAGCTCAATCCAGGGATTTCCTAGTAATTCCTGTCTTAGACAGGTGCTACATACTAAGTTCCATACGTGAGAAGCTAGCTGAACCCCGAGTCCAAAAGCATCTCTCTTCCGAGAGTTGAGCTCACACCCAGTCCCTCACAGTTCCACCCTGCCTGCAGAATGAGTTGTGAACATCTTCACCACAGACGTTTGCCAGAAGCTTGTGAGACGCAAGTGGAATAATGCAGGACTGGAAGGTGTCTCCAGGTGCAGTAGAGTGGTATTCTTCTAACCTCCTGAGTTAGAAGACTGCTATGGTCTCACGGCCATTAGAACGCAGCTAGTTGAAAGGTGGCTTCTAGGCAAACTCTCATGTGAGAGCTGAGCTCAGGGGAGGACCCTCCTGCATCCTGCCTGCCCATATTCATCGCTGCTAACATCCTTACGTGAGGTGCTGAGAGAGGTTAGAGAAATACGAGTAGAAGTGTCAGGACTGTACTCACGTGTATCTGAGTTCAATAAAGCAATTGCCAACATCCTTTGCAATTAGAGTGTAGTTCGTGTATACCTCGCCTCGATAAGTATTTAGCAGATATCGGCCTGCAAAGCATACACACTTCGGAGAGTTGAGCTTATGGCCTGTACCTCCCCCATTCTGACGGCCTGTAGGTTTCGCTTCCACAGCATTTCATTGTATGCGGGAGAGTAGCGGAGTGAGAACCAAGTGTCTGCCTTGACAATTTCACGCCTGCAGACAGCTGCCTCCAAGGCATGCACACTCCTTTGGATTGAGCTTAGGACTTGAACCTCCCACAAGCTGACCTCCTGTACTCTTCACTTCCAAAGGATTTCGTTCAATATGGGACGCAAGTTTAGCGAGAGGCAAATGTGTCTTAGTTCAATCCAGCAATTTCTGAAGAATTCCTCCCTCAGATGGGAGCTACATACTAACTTCCAAACCTGAGTACCTAGCTGAAAGCTCTCTCTCTGGGGAATTTCCTTCTGCAAGATGAGCTCACACGTGGTCCTTCCAAGTTCCACACTGCCTGCAGTTGCAGTTATGAACATCCTCACTAGACATGTTTGTCAGAAGCTCATGGGATGCCAGGGGCAAGCTGCAGGCTTCAAGGTTGTGTCTCCAGGTGCAGTATAGCGGTATTCATGGAAAATCCTGAATTACAATGCTGCCACATAATCATGGTCATCAGAACGCACATAGTAGAAAGCTGGCTTCGAGGCATGCCTCCTTTTGAAAGCTGAGCTCAGGGTAGGACCCTCCCGCATCCTGCCTGCCCGTAGTTGGAGCTGCTAACATCCTTACGTGAGGTGCTGAGAGAGGTTGGAGAAATGCGAGTGGAAGTGTCAGGACTGTACTCACGTGTATCTGAGTTCAATACAGCAATGCCAACGTCCTTGTTCAATTAGAGAGTATCTCATGTATACCTCACCTCGATAAGTGTCTAGTAGACCTCGGCCTGCAAAGCATACACACTTCTGAGAGTTGAGCTTATGGCCTGCACCTCCCCCATCCTGACTGCCGGTAAGTTCCACTTCCACAGCATTTCGTTGTATGCGGGACAGTAGCCGAGTGAAAACCAAGTGTCTTCCTTCTCAATTTTGCACCTAGCGGACACCTCCCTGCAAGGCATGCACACTCCTTTGGCTTGAGCTTATGGCTTGAACCTCCCTCTTGCTGACCGCCTGTATGCTTCACTTCCAAAGGATTTTGTTCGATACGGTACACAAGTTTTGCGAGAGGCAAGCGTCTCTTAGTTCTATCCAACTACTTCTGACGAATTCCTCCCAAAGATGGGAGCTACATACTAACTTCCAAGCCAGAGTACCTAGCTGAAAGCTCTCTCTCTGAGGAATTTCCTTCTGTGAGATGAGCTGACACGTGGTCCTTTCCAGTTCCACACTGCCTGCAGATGCAATTATGAACATCCTCACTAGACATGTTTGTCAGAAGCTCATGGGACGCAAGGGCCAGCTGCAGGCTTCAATGGTTGTGTCTCCAGGTGTAGTAGAGCGGTATTCATTGTAAGTGTACCGCCTTACAATACTGCTACGTTCTCACGGCCAACAGAACGAGCTAGTAGAAAGCTGGCTTCTAGGCATGCTTCCTTTTGAGAGCTGAGCTCAGGGCAGGACCCTCCCGCATCCAGCCCGTAGTCGTAACTGCTAATATTCTTATGTTAGGTGCTGGGAGAAGGTGGCGAAATGCATGTGGAAGTGTGATGCCTGTACTCACAATGATCTGAGTTGTATACAGCGATTTCAAACGGACTTCTACAAGGCTGTAGCTAGTTTCAAACTCCCATGTACGAGGGGGTAGCAGACATCTGCCTCCCAGGCGTACACACTTTTGAGAGTTGAGCTTATGGCCTGTACTTCAAACATCCTGCCTGCAGGTACACATCACTGCTAACAGGCCTAGGCTCGATGCGTGACTGAAGTGTTGTGAGAGGTAAGTGGAAAGTCCTGGCACACAAGACTAGTGCCTCCAAGCTCAATCCAGCGATTTCCTAGTAATTCCTGTCTTAGACAGGTGCTACATACTAAGTTCCATACGTGAGAAGCTAGCTGAACCCCGAGTCCAAAAGCATCTCTCTTCCGAGAGTTGAGCTCACACCCAGTCCCTCACAGTTGCACCCTGCCTGAAGAATGAGTTTTGAATGTCTTCACCAGAGCCATTTGTCAGAAGCTTGTGAGATGCAGGTGGAATAATGCAGGCCTGGAAGGTGTCTCCAGGTGCAGTAGAGTGGTATTCTTCGAACCTCCTGAGTTAGAAGACTGCTATGGTCTCACGGCAATTAGAACACAGCTAGTTGAAAGCTGTCTTCTAGGCATGCTCTCTTGTGAGAGCTGAGCTCAGGGCAGGACATTCCCCCATCCTGCCTGCCCATAGTCATAGCTGCTAACATCCTTACTTGGGGTGCTAGGAGATGTTGGAGAAATGCGAGTGCAAATGTCAGGACTGTACTCACGTGTATCTGAGTTCAATACAACGATTGCCAATGTCCTTGTTCAATTAGAGTGTAGCTCGGGTATACCTCGTCTCGATACGTGTCTAACAGACATCGGCCTGCAAAGTATACACGCTTCTGAGAGTTGAACTTATGCCCTGTACCTCCCACATGCTGACTGCAGGTACACTTTGCTCCTATCAAGCCTAGGTTCGAATCGTGACAGAAGGGTTGTGAGAGGTTAGTGGAAGGTGCTGGCCCACACGACTAGTGTCTCCAAGCCCAATGCAGAGATATGTGAGGAACTGCTCTCTAGGATT
>CM052485.1:108285-136763 GCA_028533335.1 Chrysocyon brachyurus
GGACAAACATTATATGTGCTCATTCATTTGGGGAATATAAATAATAGTGAAAGGGAATATAAGGGAAGGGAGAAGAAATGTGTGGGAAATATCAGAAAGGGAGACGGAACATGAAGACTCCTAACTCTGGGAAATGAACTAGGGGTGGTGGAAGGGGAGGAGGGCGGGGGGTTGGGGGGAATGGGTGCCAGGCACAGAGGGGGGCACTTGATGGGATGAGCACTGGGTGTTATTCTGTATGTTGGCAAATTGAACACCAATAAAAAATAAATTTATTATAAAAAAGAGAAATGGGCAGAGGACATGAACAGAAATTTCTCCAGATTAGACCCACACATGACCAACAAGTACATGGGAAAATGCTCTGCATCTCTTGCCCTCAGGGAAATACAAATCAAAACCCAAAGTGATGCCACCTCCCACCTGTGAGAATGGTGAAAATTAATAAGACAGGAAACAACAGATGTTGGGGAGGATGTGAGGAAAGGGGAACCCTCCTGCACTGTTTGTGGGAATGTGAACTGGTGCAACCACTCTGGAAAACTGTGTGGAGATTCCTCAAAGTGTTAAAAATAGAGCTACTCTATGACCAGCAATTGCATTTCTGGGGATTTTCCCAAAGATACAGATGCAGTGAAATGCCAGGAAACCTGCACCCTCCAGACACATACATCAAGTGCATATAAAATCAACAAAATATTTCAGTGCCTACGCATGTTCAGTATGTATGTATGTATGCATGTATTCATTTATTTAATTTATTATTTTTAAAAGTTTTGTATTTATTTAGTAACCTCTACACTCGATGTGGGACTTGAACTCATGGCCCTAAGATCAAGTGTTACATGCTTTTCCTACTGAGCCAGCCAGGTGTCCCTATGCAGGTTTTTTTTTTTTGTATATTTTTTATTGGAGTTCGATTTGCCAACATATAACATAATACCCTGTGCTCATCCCGTCAGGTGCTCCCCTCAGTGCCTGTCACCCAGTCACCCCATCCCCCCACCCACCTCCTCTTCCACCACCCCCTTTCATTTCCCAGAGTTAGGAGTCTCTCATGTTCTGTCTCCCTCACTGATATTTCCCACTCATTTTCTCTTTCTCCTTTACTCCCTTTCACTATTTTTTATATTCCCCAAATGAATGAGACCATATAATGTTTGTCTTTCTCTGACTGGCATGTCTGGTATTTAACAGGAGTTGGGCTTCACCCATCTAGCAAGAATTGCAAAGGGGGTGATTTCCTATCCTGATATTTAAAATTCTAAAATATTCAGAAACGTTTATTTTTTTAAGATTGTATTTATTTATTCATAGACACACACACACACAGAGGCAGAGACGCACGCAGAGGGAGAAGCAGCCTCCATGCAGAGAGCCCGACATGGGACTCGATCTAGGGTTTCCAGGATCAGCCCTGGCCTGCAGGCGGCGCTAAACCGCTGTGCCACCAGGGCTCCCCAAAAACTTTTATTTAAAAGAATCTTGTAGTATGCACTTGGGCTAGCTTCTCACACACACACACATGCTGGTTAAAGAAAAGAAACTTTTTCTTTTTTTCCTATTCAGTAAATTTGTACTGTGGACAGATAACAATAGTAAAAAACCAGTTTGAAAACATATGTAACTACGGCCACTGTCATTGGAAAAAGTAAGTTTTTCAGATACTAGAGTGAACTAAAGAGGACCAAGTGGCCGAAGGATTTCAAAACCCTAATAGGTTTGATTTTTAAGAATTTAAGTGTATAAAATAATTTTTTCTTTAAAACCTTCGTTAAGATTGACACACACACACACAAAGAAAACTCTGGAGGATATTTTGTAGTTTATTTTTACATATAAAGTTATTAAATAAAATCAACTCCCTCTTTTTTCTATGATTATAGTACCAGAGCTTTGTTTCAGTTTTCTTGCAAAAATAAAAATGCTGAATAAAAACCAGAAATCATTTCTAACAAGTAGAAAATGAACTATAGCTTTATTTTTAAATGAAAAAAGTAACTGTTGATATAGTCACATGCCCCTGGTTTTCCTACTTATTGCTCAAGTTACATTTCTCTGTATGTTAGTAAATTGAACACCAATAAAAAATAAATTAAAAAAATAAAATATTAAAAAAATAAAACTTTAGCCTCCCCCCCCAAAAAAAAGTTACATTTCTCAGACACCATAATTGTCTCTCAAAGTCCTACAGAATTTTAAACACCCAATGGAGGCAACTGTGAGAGTTATAACATTTCTTATAAACAACAGCCAGGACTATTAACTGGAAGAGAGTGGTATATGTTTTTTCATGCTACATTTTCCATCTCATTTGAGTTAAATTTTTGATTAAGAGATCTAAGATGGTGATTAACTTCAGACGAACAGAACATCAACTCAGCTCCAGAAGAGAGAGGTTTCTTTCTGAAGTTATTCAATCTAATCAATTTCCTTAGGGTGAAGGCATTTACCAGCGTTGAGCACACTAGCATTGAGCAAGGTGCATCAATCTTTGTAATTAACTTATTAATTAGAGTTAATTTAATTGATGTGGAATTGAAGGGCTAATTAATGGACAAACTGCTGATGAAGATAGAGGAAAACTGTGTTGCTGTCAAACCTATAAACTTTCTGATGGAAAGAATTCATTTCTTCTCTTTTAGCAGCTTAACCAAATGTTTCTGCAGGTATAGAGTCTACTCTTGTTGAATTTAGATATTTGAAGGTCATTTCTACAACAACAAAAGAAGTGGCTTTGTAGAGTGTTTTGCTTTAGGATTTAGTTAGAAATTCCCAATAATGCTGAAAGTTTCTTCAACCACAGATGTAAGTTACCAACAATGTTTTTGTAAACTTCCAAGGACAGCCGTGCAACATGCAGATACATTTCAGGCATGAGAACCAGGATATTTTCAGAGGATGAATATATGCATATTTGATCTCCTTACTAATAATTCTAAGTAAGTTTTCTGTCTTTTTTTAGCTAATTGCAAAGTTTAATAAAGTCTCTGTTTCCTGTGGTTAGTCTCTTCCCCCCCAAAAAAAGTACTGTATTAATTATTCAACTCTATATATTGAGAGTTTAATATATGGTTTTCTGTTTTACATGGGGGGTAGAAAGATGAATAGGATTAAGATCTTCACTCACTACGTCTAAGCAGTCATTTTGTATACAGGTAAAATTAGATTTTCAGCTGACAAAATAATTATATTAGCATGTAGAAAATCAGTCTAAATATGTAAAATAATGATAGGTGATTTTGGCAGGCAGTTTAATATTTTAATTAATATCGATACCTTTTTTTCCTTTTCTGTCATTCATGGAAGTATCATTTTGTGAAGATGACTGAATCATCTTTTTAAATTTTATTTTATTTTTAAATATTTAAAAGTAATCTTTACATCCATCAGGGAGCTTGAACTCAGAACCCTGAGATCAAGAGTTGCATGCTACCCTGACTGTGCTAGCCAGATGCCCCAGGACTGAATTATCTTTTGAGGTACAGTATCAATTACAAAGGATCCTTTATAAAATGATTCAGGTGATGTAGTAAATAACATTATATGAAACAAAAAGGGCTGTTTCATTATTTCTTTCCTACTCTGATAATTGTGGGAGACAAATTAGAATGGCAATATTTCAAACCAGGATTATTTTATAGCTAGTATTATTATGCTTATTTTACTGATGAAGGCATAAGAGACCTGAACAAAGTAGCTTTACTATAAAAATAATTACATCTATAAACTTTAATAGGATTTTTTTGGTGGGATGCATTTTTTTTAGTACAGAAGCCAGAAAGGGAAATAAAAACTCAACAGAAATAATTAAATGCCTATTTTGATTCTTGTGATTATAAAATACGTTTTTAAGAACGGAGGGCAAAACAAGCTAATGTGTTATTTAAATAATGTCTCGCACCTATGCTGGATAATGTTGGGTGATGATTTCCTAGAACACTTTCGTGGGGCTATTCAAGGTCCTCTATAATTTCAGTTTATGTTTTCACTCTCATTTGTCCTGTACATGTTAATTGCTCTTGTCATCATGAATTTTCTAACCAGTTTCTGGTCCTCCAAGCTATGTGAATCAACTTATGTTTCTTCTTGTTTTAATTTTTATTTATTCATGAGAGACACACACACACAGAGAGAGAGAGAGGCACAGACACAGGCAGAGACAGAAGCAGGCTCCATGCAGGGAGCCCGACATGGGACTCGATCCAGGAACTCCAGGATCACGCCCTGGGCTAAAGGCTGAGTCAAACTGCTGAGTCACCAAGGGATCCCCTCAACTCATGTTTCTATGAAGCTGTAAGGAACATCAACCTGTCTGCTTCCAAAAATGTATGGCCAAAAGATGAGGGAGGCAGAGGAAAAGGAAGGAAGAGAAGGTAGGAGGTTGAGGATGAGGGAGGAGCGAAGGGAGCCAAGGGAGTAGGAGGGAGGTAGTAGTAGGGAGGGAGGGAGGAGGGAGGAAGGAGAAAAAGGGGGGGAATGAAAGTGACTATTTTGGGAAGAGAGTGCATCATTGTTCTTTTGTCCCTTTACCTAGGATATCTACTTGAGGTGTCAACAGAAGTTTTTCATCAATATCACAATTTATCCTGTACAAAACTATCTTTAGTGCGAGCTTCCAGGATTGTCTGTAGTCGGTGAAGAATGGCACAGAAAACGGTCGTGCTGCTGGTAATTCATGTCATCCAAGTTTCTCAAAGTGCCAGGAAAGATAGATTTGTAAAAATTACTAGTCTTTTTTTTCTCCTTAAAATAAGCATGTGAATTCACCGCCTTAGTGGGATTTCTCTTCGGTTAAAGCCATTAGGTTATACTAACAGATGAGATAATTTGCATTTCATAAATTTCACAAATGGGGGAATTCTAGTTAGGCAGTACTTTCCTGGGGAAGTTCCCCTGAATCAATGAAGAATAAAGATGACAAACTTTAAAGGCTAAGATTGCCTTTGGAACACTACCACCACAACTATGACCATCACCACTTCTAATAACAGGTACCACTTACCAAGTACCTGCCATGTATCAGGTACTGTTCTAAGTGCTTTTCACTTATTAACTCATTTCCACCTTCTGACGATTGTATAGGGTACTACTCTTATCATCCACATGTTACAGGGAAAGAAACTGAGGTACAGAGAAGCATTTTAAAGAGCTGATTTGACATTACAGATGTAGGGAGCAGCCAGCGCTAGACCCAAACCCAGTCCCTTCATCTCCAGATCGCCTGCTCTTAACCACTCAGTTATAAACAGGGCTTCAGAGAAGAAGGCAATCAGTGTGGGCTTCCCTTCAGCCAAGCCTTTGTTTTTATTGACTCAACAGTGTTAACAAGACCTGTCCCTTTGCCTTCCACCCTCTGCATCCTGCCTCACTCCTCACCCCTTTCCAAAGACATGACCACTGTCCCAGCCCACCCTGCTTGCAGACGTTCAGTTCTCTGCACCAACTCTGTACTGTCTCTTCTGCAGGCTCCATCTAGTTCTCCTTTAAAATGACCCTCTGATTTATCCTCTTCATTTCTACAAACTCCTAATGAATTCATTCTCTCAGCACTTCACACTCTGGGAAAGCTCTCAAACTTGCCTTCCGGCCATCAAATTCCAACTAGTCGTGCTCTCTGACACATAACCGATTGGGAAGTTCTCACATACTGCTCTCATCACACTGGTGGGCGCACATTGTCAGGACAAGTGGATTCTCTATTGTCTGAACCGTCATTTCTAAGCTGCGTCCCTCGTAATGGGGCCCAACCCAGCCTTTACCTCTGAATACCTTTCCTTTACTCTCCCACATGTAGAACAATAATCTCATAGTTGTATCTTTGCTAATGGTAGTTGTCATAGTAGTAGTAACAGTCTCAGGAGTGGAGGTGGTGGCACTATTTGGAATGGATTCTGGACTAAGCCTTGTACTTTATAGACATTAATTAAAGCACTTGCCAAAGTATCTCTGTAAAGCATGTCTCGGTTAAATCCATTTAACAGATGGGTAAACTAAAGCATACCGTAGTCTGCCTAGGTTTACGCAGCTATTAAGTAGTGGAGGTCGGGTGTGAACCCAAGCATCTGATCTCAGATGTGCTGAAGTGCTATGAAGTACTTTCTCATACTGTTCCCCTAGTTGAAAAATACATCCTCCCATCCCCACACTAACTACCATCTTGAAAGAAGGTGACAAATGTTAACCAAAATCCACTTGAAAACTTCCAATGTGCATCAAGGAAGGAGCATTCCTCTGAATGTTGACTGTATTTAGCATATTATTCCATGTAATATTCAATAAAATATTAAACTGGGATATGTTGGTTTCCAAGCATTTCATGTGCATTTGACCTCATCTCCCCAATTAAACTGTAATCATCCAGATTAGAACAGTACCTTTTCACACTGTGGCACTAATGTGGTCATGGAATTAATTCATGGGATACAACCAGCACTAACAAAAAAATAGGACATCCTTGGAGAAAAGCATTCGTGTGTACCAATTTGTAAATCTTTGTTTCAGTTATGCGAGTATATTATATACATTAGGGTCACAGTGTAAAACTGTTTGAGACGGTGGGTTATGGTAAAAAATTTGAAAGCCACTATCCTAGAGGGTAAGAAGAATTCATTATTCTTTATCCCTCCAGGACTCATCACCATGCCATGCATGCACATAGCTGTTGCTCAATAACAGACTGATTGAAAAAAAATTACTACCTGCAATTTTTATGACAATAATATTGTTATAATTTAAAAATCAGTGTTGGACCATTATGCACATCATAATATCTATATATGTATACTCTTTGCCATGATCATGTTTAGCCTTATGTTGTCAAATTATTTTTTAATTGAGCTTCTCTGTTTATGAGATAATGTGCTTAAATCCCCAAGCTCTACACAGGCCTTGAGAGGTAAGAGATGGAGTTCTTTACACAAATGAAATAGTTTTTTTTTTTTTACCATGGGGCTAATGGAGAAATGTTAATGACAAATTGACAAAGCCGGTTTCTTCTTATCAGGCAATGGAATTTCACTACTTTTAACACTCATTTCTATAAATCATAACTTCAATACAATCTACAATAAATTCAATAAGTGTGTTTTTAAAAATTAAGATACCTTAATCTTCAGCTACACAATATTAAGTACTCGATCACACTGTACTGATGCACCTTATCATTTGAGCAGTCTAGGCCAGTCCAATTAGGGTCACAGGTGCAGGAGCCACTCTCTTGAAGATACATTCCATGACCAGAGCACTGGTCTGGACACATGGTCTTCACCAGTTCGCAATTGCTGCCACCCCACCCGGGACTGCAGTGACATTCCTCATGGATACAAACACCGTGATTGGAACCACCAGGGTCAAGACAGTCAGCTGCAGTAGAGAAAAGGGAATAATTTCACAATTAAATCTAGAAGATGTCACACATACATAGTACATGCAGGATAAAGAACTGAATCCCAACCCAATGTATATGATGATTTTGGATACTCAACTCTTTCCTTACCATTTTTGAGAACTGGTTTCTGAAAATGCAAAGAATCATATAAGACAGCATTGAGAATCATGCCAGTTAGGTAATTGAGACTCTTGCAAGGATTTGTAATTTTTACAAATTACACACATAGATGCTCCTGAGATTTCAGGCTACTGCTCTCTGTTCTGCTTAATCAGATTTTAGTAATAAGTATTGGCTTCTCTGTAACAAAATCGTATCAGCTGACCTAATTCACAACATTGAGTACTGACAGCTGTATGGGACCCTCAAACTGTTTGAGAAATAAATGAGTTGAATACTCTCTATCCTTCTTAATTCACTTTAATATGGTTTAGATGACGAGATTTAATTTAGCAATTTGACTCAACAAAACTTTACACTTGTAGGGTCAATGGCCTGAAAATTTAATTCCAGAGACTTAATTGCATTACTTTCTGTGTGCAGATCAATAAAATCAATTTGATTGAAGAACAGAAATGGTGCTTTTCTGCTTTTTTTAAAAAAATTCAACTGCACTTTACAGTACAGCATCTTGACTATCATCATTATATACAGTTATAGAGCAAGACCACAATGTATTTTTTTCACTACTATATCATCGACAATATAGCCTGTCTTCCTAGAGATGCCACAACACTGGACTTAAAAGCTGGCATCCAAGTGGGAAACTGCAAAATAAAACAACACAAACCCACCACCACCGAAAAAGCAAAGATAAAAAAAAACCAACAAAACAAAACAACTGTCTATCACTGGTTTCAGGACACAGGTGTTCGCTTGCTTCCTCATAGTTGGAGGGGGGATCACACTACTGAGAGCAAAGGGGTTCCCTTGGGCATTTGTGCTTTTTTTTATCAGTCACATGGGTCAGTGTGGAAACTAACAGTACTTTCACGAGGAGTCACACAAAGAGATGCACCTGCCACATGGAAGATCATAAAGATAATCTCTTCCTTTCTGCGAACAAGAGATTTCCATAAATATTGGCATGTTTACCCTCTTCACAATTTTCTCCTTTGTTTCCAGAGTTGCAGGCACAGGAGCCCATGATGCAGATGCCACTCTCCCCACACTGTGGGTCAACGCACTGTGTGGTGGGCATGTCGCACTTGGTGCCCTTCCAGCCGCTGAAGCACAGGCAGCCACCCTTGGAGTACTGCCTGTTGCTGCTGCACAGCACCGGACAGGCTGCTGCAAAATAGACCATGACAGAGTAGTTGGCAGCCACCCTCAGGGGTGACATCCAGGGGGAAAGGTGCAGGGCTGCCGGGGACTATGCCACCTTCCCTCCCCCAGCTGTTCTCGCCCTGCCCCAGGTCTGAATTACTCCTGTTTCTACAGCTTATTTGCATGGGCTTAAGAAAGGACTGTGACTTGCATACCTCTGGAACAATCCGGACCTAAAAATCCCAGGAAACAATGGCAAGTGCCAGAAACACTCTCCATTTCCATGGCAATTTCGGGGGCACTCCACCACGGATTCTGAGGAACAGAGAGAAAAGGAATACTCATTGCCTGGCCTGCCGCTTGCATGAGGTAGACTGCGTCACTTTGGTTATCCTAGCTCCACGTTGAGGGAATCACGGATGGCCTGCTCCTCGACCGGGCCAAAGATTCTCTTCCACCAGGTTATGCCAATAGCTAAGCGAAGCAAGCCACCAGATTATTCCAATAACAAAACGAAGCAAACCACCTGATTATTCCAATAGGAATGCAAAGCACGGCCATTTCAAAGGCAGATGTTTTTTAAGTGTTTTCAAGATACCAAGACACTTCCAAGTCATAGGTTCTTCTAGTACTTCGTGGCATGTCACATATTTGTAAATAAAAAATTTAAAACTAGTTCTCACATTAGACTTCATCACATTAGACCTCAGGCTTCATCACCCCAGGGATCACTCCAAATCGGGGAAGACAACTGAGTTTCTATTCAACACACTGTTTAGACCGCAGCCTGGAAAGAGGCTTCCAGGGCCGTGCTTACCTATAATGATGGTATTAAAGGACATCTGCTCCGCATTTTTCCTGTCATTGTAAAAAGCCAGATGCCAGGTTCCAGAGTCCAAGTACTAGGTGAAGCCAACCTCGTGCAGGTTGGCGGATCTCGCCTGCTGCCCTGTTCTTTCGGGCTCCAGCAGGTTCCGCTGCTCTCGTGTAATCAACCTGCTGCCATCCAGGAACTAGACAAAGTCGTACTGAGGGTGGGGACGAGTACACCTGGTTAGTGGTCAGAAACATTTCCATGGTGCTGCTTCTCTCTCTCTCTTTTTTTTACCCACTGTTACCCCTCAGCTCTACTAAAGACAATGTCAGGAAAAGGTCCCTGATGGACAGGTCCTTCTATGTGTAGCACCTACAGGGATCACGAAAGAGAATTAACCACTGCAGACTGTCATTCTACAGAAACTGAACAAATCATTTTCCCCTTAGTGTGCACTCGGTTTCTGGAATCAGATCGGACTCTTGCAACTGATAAGATGTTTGATGTGTTCAGGTGGTGGATATGACCTTGAACCTGTAACCTCATTTTAGACCATTTGTTAATCTCGTAAGGTCTTCTCCTACTTAACACTATGTGGCAACAACTGTCATCGATATGCACTCTGTGTCAGCATTATACTTAATCATAGTGGCAACACTTCTAGGAAGGCGTCGGTATTTCCACTGTGAAGATGAAGGAAACCAAGCCTTCAGGCCCTTGAGTAGGGGTAGAACCCTGGTAAGCAGGGGCGTTGGTTTGTGAGAAAGCTCAGGTCTTTCCTACCACCCACAGTACTCCTCTCTGTGACCCTCATGCAACCATCCCAGGCACCTGGGGAAGGAAACCCATGGCTTTGTACTCCATAATAGTTAAACTAAAATCCTATATCAAGATACCTATACATCTCTGCCCAAAGTCTAAAAAAATTAAACAATGGGGAGGGAGTTCCGAAGAGATGACAGTAACAGAAAATACGCCCAGTTATTATTAGGAAGTAAACGTCAGTTAACTTCATTTTTGGTTTAGTAAGATTCATCAATAATGTGTTGCTAGCAGAATTCAACTGGAGGATTTAAAGATAATTAAAAATATGGAAGGTGAGTGACAGTAGTAAAGCTTGGTAATCAGGGATAATGCAGTGAGTTTGGAAGACACGGCAAAGACTTTCCAACATAGGTTTAATAAACTTGTAAGATAAAACCTCCTTACAAGTAGAGTGATTCAGTTTCTATAGATTCTTCCCCAGTTTCACTTGATTCCTCAGGACTGCTTTTGCTGTATCCCAAATATTTTGAACGGTTCTATCTTCATTCTCATTAGTTTCCTTGAATCTTTTTAATTCTTGTCTAATTTCCTGGTTGACCCTTTCATCTTTGAGTAGGATGGTCCTTACCCGCCATGTGTTTGAAATCCTTCCAAAATTCTTCTTGTGGTTTAGTTCTAATTTCAAAGCCTTATGGTCTCAAAATACACAGGGGACAATCCCAATCTTTTGGTATCAGTGAAGACCTGATTTATGACCCAATATGTGGTCTATTCTGGCGAAAGTTCCATGTGCACTTGAGAAGAATGGTACTAAAGTTTTATATTTTACACTTAAGTTCATGATTGATTCTGAATTAATTTTTGTATAAGATGGGAAACTTTTTAAAATTTACTTTATTTATATATTTGTGTGTGTGAGAGAGAAGAGAGAGAGAGAGAGAGGCAGAGACACAGGCAGAAGGAGAAGCAGGCTCCACGCAGGGAGCCCGATGTGTGACTCGATCTTGGGACCCCGGGGTCCTGCTATGAGTCAAAGGCAGATGCTCAATCGCTGAGACCCCCAGGTGTCCCTTGGCAGATTCTTTTTGGTGGGATTCAGGGGGAGATAATGGACACCAAAATGAAGCAGTATCATTTGGTGAAATAAACACCAAATGATAATAAAATAATCACCAATGATTTGTTTCATTGAATTGTTTTTGCACTTTAGTAAAAAATCAGTTGGCCCCTTTTGCCTAAGTGTGTTTCTAGGTTATTTGTGTTCCATTGATCTCCATGTGTATTCCTCCACTAATACAAAGTCTCCATTACTATTCTATGTCATGCCTTGAAAATGGGCACTCTATTCCTCTCGCTTTGTTTTTTTTTCAAAATTATTTTAGCTTTTCTAGCTTCTTTACCTTCATATAAATTTTAGAATCTCACCTATATGTACAAAAATTCTTGCTGGGATTTTGATAGGAATTAAATGAAGTTTGAATATCAATGTGGAAACTGTTGAAATCTTAACTCTATTGCTTTCTAATACATCAATACATTATATTCTCCATTTATTTAGGATTTCTATCTCTTTTATCACTATTTGGTATTTTCAGCATCCAAGTACTGTATGTCTTCTTAGATTTATACCTAAGTAATTCATTTTTCTTGAGTGGTTATAAAGGGTATTGTATATTCACATTTTATGTCTACATGGTCATTACACGTCTATGTTTATCATGTATCCTTGCAAACTTGCTGAACTCATTAGTTCTAGTTTTTTAGTGGATTCCTTGAGTTTTCCTACACAATCATGTTATCTGCAAATATGGACTGCTTTCTTTTCAGTTTCTATACATTTCTTTTTTTCTACCATTACCCTGGCTATAGCTCCCAGCCCTATATTAAGTAGGAGTAGTTTAGAGAGGATATCCCTTTACTTGTTCCCTATCTTGGGATTTCTCCCTAAGTTTCTCCATTCAGTGTTACCATTAACAATAATGTTGGCTATAGGTTTTGTAGATAAAATGTCAAGTTGAAGAAGTCCCCTCTAATTTTTCTGAGTTGTTTCTTAAAATTATGGGTGGGTGTTGAATTTTGTCAGATGAGTTTTATGCATTGATCATTATGATCATGTGATTTTTTTCTTTATATTGTTAATAATGAAGGAATACATTGATTTTCAATGATCATAGTGAAAAAGCATTTTTGTACATTGCTGATTTCTGTTTGTTAATATTTCGTTAAGGGTGTTTGCACCTGTACTTATGGGGATATTGGCCTATAGTTTTCTTTTTATATATTGTTTTTTATTTTGGCATCAGGGTATTACTAACTTCATAAAATGAAATAGAGTGTTTCCTCTTCTTGTTTTCAGGAAAAGACTGCAAAATTTGTGTCAGTTCTTCAAACAGTTGGTAGACTCCTGGGCCTGGAGATTTATTGCACTGGGAGTTTTTTAGATGATTGGTTATTCAATCTAAGGTAATTATGATTATGTTGGATGTTATCTGTTTCATATTGGATGAGTTATGGTAGTTTGTGGTTTTGAGATATTGCCCCATTTTATCCAAGTTGTCAGATTTATGTGTGCAGGGTTTTTTGTAATATTTTCTTATTATACTTTTGGCGCCTGCAGGTCTATTAGGATATCACTCTTTCATTTTTGATATTGGTAATATATGTCATGTCTTTTTTGCTTTGTTAGTTTTAAGAAAGATCAGTTTTATTCATCTTTTTGAAAAGCCAACTTGTAATTTCTTTGATTTTTCTCTATAGGTTTTTCAGCTTTTAATATTGATGTTTTCCCTTTATTTTTATTTTATTATTATTTTTTAAATTTGTTTTTTATTGGTGTTTAATTTGCCAACATATAGAATAACACCCAGTGTTCATCCCATCAAGTGCCCCCCTCAGTGCTGGTCACCCAGTCAGTCACCCCCACCCCCCGCCCACCTCCCCTTCCACCAACCCTAGTTTGTTTCCCAGAGTTAGGAGTCTCTAATGTCCTCTCTCCCTTTCTGATAGTGAAATAAGTCAATCGGAGAAGGACAAACATTATATGGTTTCATTCATTTGGGGAATATAAAAAATAGTGAAAGGGAGTAAAGGGGAAAAGAGAAAAAAATGAGTGGGAAATATCTTTATTTTTAAATCCTTCCTTCTACTTGCTTTGTATTTATTTTGATCTTTTTCTGAGATCTTGAGGTAAGAACAGATTATCGATGAGAATTTTCATATGAATACACTTGACGGGTATAGTTTTTTTCTGTTTTATCTGAATCATGCATATTTTGATATGTTTTATTTTCACTTCATTCAATTTAGTATATTTTTAAAATATACATTGAGACTTTGTCTTTGACAAAGTTTCTAGGTGTTTGAAGATATTCCCATTATCATTTTGATACTTGATTTCTAGTTAGACTCCTTGGTGGTCAGAGAACATGCTCTACTATATTTCAATTCTTTTAAGTTTTTTTAAGGTTTATTTTAAAACCCAAGATATCGCCTATCTTGGTACATATTCTGTGGGCATTTGAATGGAGTGTGTATTCTGTTGTTAGGAGTGGAGTTTTCTATAAATACTTATTAGATCCTGTTTGTTGATTGTGTTGTTCAGATCTTATATCTTTCCTGATTCTCTGTCTAGTTCAGTCAATTGTTGAGAGAGTGGGTGTTGAAGTACTCCAGCTGTAATTGTGGGTTGTCTATTTCCTCATTTTTTGGTTCTACCAGTTTTTACCTCAAATATTTCAGCTCTGCTGTTTGTTGTGTGCACATTTCAGATTGCTGTATTGTCTTAATGGATTGACTTTTTATCATCATATAACGTCACTGTATTTCGTAATTTTCTGAAGTCTACTAGAGTCACACCTGCTTTTTATTGATTTGTGTTTACATGATACATCTTTTTCTATCCCTTTATTTTCACCCTGATTATGTTACTATTTTTGAAGTTGAATTTCTTGTATACTTGGATCGTGTTTTTTCATCCACTCACCAATCTCTGTCTTTTATTAGTGTAATAAGGACATTTGCCTTTAATGTAATTATGAATAGATTGGACTTAAGTCTGCCTCTTTTTTCCTGTTTAATGTGGTTTTCATTTTTGTTTTATGTCTTCCAATTTTCTATGGGCTACCTGAACATTTTTTAGAATTTTGATTTAATATTAGTGTTTTGTAGTATCTCTGTATAGCTTTTTAAGAGTTTGCTCAGGTGCTAATATTTATATATGTGCATACACACACACACTTTATTGTCTATTGCTGTTGTCCTTTTACCAGTTGAAATATAGAACCCTTTCTTCCATTAATATTCTTTTATCTTTCCCCATTTATAACATAATTGTGTTAAGTATTGCTCTACATACATTTAGAGACATAGTAGTTAACATTTTAATTTGTACTTCGACCATCAAATATAATTTATAAAACTCAAGAAGTAAAGTGTACTGTGTTTACCCATATGTTTTCTTCTTTTATTATTCCCTTTCTGTTTAGAGGATTTCCTATCGTTTTTTTTTTTAAGATTTTATTTATGTATTCATGACAGACACAGAGAGAGAGGCAGAGAGAGAAGCAGGCTCCATGCAGGGAGCCCGATATGGGACTCAATCCTGGGACTCCAGAATCATGCCCTGGGCCAAAGGCAGGCACTAAACTGCTGAGCCACCCAGGGATCCCCTCCTATAGGTTTTTTATACACTAGATCTGCTGGTGACAACTTCTGTTAGTTTTTCTTCATCTAATCATGTCTTGATTAATCTGTCATTTCTGATGGAATTTTAAGAGATATAGGATTCTGGGTTAACAGCACTTTTCTTTTAGGTCTTGAAAAATATTATCCCACTTCTAGCTTTCATGGTTTCTGATGAAAAATCTACTGTCATCTAGATTGTTTCTTGCTGCTTTCAAGATTTTTTCTTTGACATTAGTTTCAGAAGTTTGACTAAAATATGTATTGGTACAAATTTATTTGGGTTTATGTTTTAGGGGCTTATTCACCTTCTTGAATCTGTAAGTTTAGGTTTTTCCAAAATTGGAAAGATTTTTGCCTTTATTCATTTGAGTACTTTTTTAGCCCCTTTCTCCTCTTCTTTGGGGACTCTGATGACATGGTTATTAGGTTTTTTGTTCTTCTTTGTATCTCTTATTTCTTTGCTGACTTTTCTAATTTTTATTGTTTAAAGTGTATTCTTAATTGCTCCCTGAAGCATAGATGGCCACTTTAAAATCTTTGTCAGAGAATTCTAACATCTCTATTATCTGAGCTTTGGTATCTGTTGAATGCCTTTTTCATTTGGTTTAAGATCTTCCTGGTTCTTCATATGATGAGCAACTTTCTGTAAAATTTTTTTGTCCAGAATTAGAGTATGCGACTCCAAATATTATTTAACCTATTACTTCAGTTGGTTTTCTCGAACATCTGTCCAGCAGGAGAAGGAGCCTCATTACTGCCCTGTGGGGCTAGAAGTGTTAGGTTTCCTAACACTAATTGTCCTCTGTTGATTCCCAAGGGCGATTGTGGGAAGGAGCTTCCAATGACAACTGGGTAGGTATACAATTTTCATCTCCTCACAAGTCCTCTACTGACATCCCAGGAGTAGGGTCTTTTATCAGCCAGCAGGGATGAACGTCCTGGCTTTCTATTGGTTTTCTTTGACTCCAGCTCTGCAGAGTTGAGAGTTGCCTTGTTATAACATGTCATAGTAGAGGGAACCCTGGGTGGCTCAGTGGTTAGTGCCTGCCTTTGGCTCAGGACATGGTCCCGGGGTCCCGGATCGAGTCCTGCATCAGGCTCCCTGCATGGAGCCTGCTTCTCCCTCTGCCTATGTCTCTGTCTCTCTCTGTGTCTCTATGTCTCTCAAGAATAAATAAAATCTTAAAAAAACACATGTCAGAGTAGAAATCTGTCAGGCTTTAAGGTGAGGGTATCGCCATAGCTTTTCTGTGATGTTAGACTGGAATAGGGCAGGTATATAAAGCTCAGGCCTGTAATCTTAAGGAATAGAATACTGTGTTCAGATGGGAATCCAGCCCTAACCAACAACATGTTGATTGTAGCCTTGTAGGGGACACACCTTAGCAATATTTGGACTCTTTGTCCTCAGAAACTATGAGATAAATGTGCATTGTTTAGAGCTGCTAAATCTGTGGTGATTATTACACCACAAAAGATAATTAAAAGACAATCCAAATAGCCATAACCACTTCCCATATATATATAACATCACCTAGCTCCTCCTCTCTCCACAGATCTGTTTGTTAGGAGGAATCTTTTTATCCATTGTCTTCTGTGATCCTAGGCTTTTCTATTAGAAGATTCTTGTTTGTAGCCACATTTAAAGCGTACATTAAAGAATACGCTCTCTTGTGGGATGTGCAACCACTTAGAGTCACTTTCTGCTGTTGCATTTTTGGGAGCCCATTATTTTCTTCAGGGGTCAAGATGCTTTTATAAGTGTTGTATGTGGCTTTTAAAAAAATTAAACTAGATATGTTCATGAGTCCATTTGTGGGCATGAACTTCTGGAATAACTTAGGATGGTACACTCTTTGGATTCATTCCCATATGTGCAGTATATGGTTTTCTAAGCCAGGAATATAGAATGAAATTACTCAGGAACAGTGTGTATAAAGGAGAAGAGATGATGGTCTAGAACAGAATCTAGAGAAATATCAATAGTTAAGAAATGAGCAAAGGATATTGGAAGCAGGATGTAGAGAGATAAGAACATCAGGAAAATATGCATCATTAAAATCAGGAGAAAATGTTTCAAGAAAAAAAGACAGTCTGTATTATCAAAAATTATCCAGATATTAAGAACCAAGAATTATTCATTGGATTTAGTGAAAAGTACATAAATGATCTTACTGAGAATAGTTTTAGAGAAATAATGAAGACTTGATTATACTGGATTTGCATATTCTTAAAAAAGAAATCTGATTTAAAGTAGACACATTTTCTTCCTTATTTTCCAGATTTTGTATCCAGCAACTTTTGCATTATTGGTCCTTGACATATAATTGATCACATACAGGTGAAACATAGAGATATTTTTTCTTGATTATCTTCTCAAGGATGAACCCACTAAATCTTACTTTGCAGGCCTCTTCATTTTACTCCGTAGGGATGGACTATATATATCCCACATCTCAGAAAGATGCTCAAAATGTTATTTGTGCTCTCCTGAGTGACTTCAACTTTTAAATATCTTTGCTGCTTTTAACATTCAGTACTCAGGTCAAAATCTGATCTTTATCTTCTTTCCTTCTCTGCTAACTACAAAAGTTTGAAATAACTAAATACACACTTTCGATCAAGAGTGAATATTTTGGTTTAGAGAGTTGGAAGAGTAGTTTTTTATGAAAATCAAACTAACTGAATACTTAAACTTTAAAATCTAACTAGAAAACCAAGTGAAACTAAGTAAATACAGAGATAAATGGGATCTTAATAATTTTATATTTACAAATAAGTTCTGATTAGAATAACATTGGTTTTATGCAGCTATTTATTTTTCATCTTTTTTAACTTTTGAAGTAATGTTAGACTTACAAGAGAGTTACAAAAATTGTACAATGAATGCTATGCCCTTTACCCAAATACTCCAAATATTGACATTTTACCACATTTGATTTAGGTTCCTCTCACCTTTCTCTGAGACTTTTTGAAGTACTTAAGCTGCACACATAATGACCCTTAACCTCTAAAAATTTCTCTCTATATTTCCTAAAACCAAGGAAGCCTGATGAACTAAATACAATTATCAAATTCGGTAAATTAACATTGATATAGTATCATTATCTAATCTATATAGCTGTGCTGTCCAATACGATAACCACTAGCTACACGTGGCTACTTAAATTAATTAGAAATTTGTTTCTTTGGTCACACTACTTAACATTTCAATCAGTTAGCAGGTAGTGGCTGCCATATTGGAAAGCGTAGCTATAGATCATTTTCTTCATTGCATAAAGTTCTATTATACAGTTAATGGTCTAGAGATCATAATCATGCTACTTGTTCCACTGATGCCTTTCATAGCAAAAGAAAAGGAATTTTTCCAAATTTTGCTAAATATCCTATTGTTCTTACTTTGGTCCAGGATCCCTTCCTTATTGCATTTAGTTATCATGTCTCTGTTAGTCTCCTCCACTCTGAAGTAATTCCTCAGTCTTTCTCTTTATTTCATGACAAGTTGTGGTTTTTTTTCTAATTCTACAAAATGACCATATTTTTAAAAAGATTTTATTTATTTATTGGAGAGAGTGATAGAGCACAAGCAGGGAGAGGTAGAAGCAGGCTCCCTGCTCAGCAGGGAGCCCAATGCAGGGCTGGATCCTAGGACCCTGGGGTCATGACCCAAGCTGAAGGTAGACACTCAACAGACTGAGCCACCCAGGCAGCACACATATCTACCATATTTATTAATTGGAATTCAATTTTAAGAAGGAACTTTCTCTTCTTATTTATTTCTACTGGTAGAGACTCATAGATTCTTTCATTCTGTGGTTAAAATCCATTGCCATCATTAGTTATTTGATGCTCAAATCATCCTGGGTTTGAAAAGTGAGAGAGAGCCCTTCAGGCTGGTTTATATTTATACTGAATATGTCACCTAATAAAAAAGAGATTGTTTTGCAGTATTGATAAAAGTCATATGGATTATGGTATTCTTTATCTGCTGGATATCTTTATTTAAAATATCTGACATTAAACTATTAAAAGTCAAATATTATTCATCATATAATTGCCTGTATCTCATATCTAGATTATCCTATATCTCACACTAATTATTGAGAGCAAGGTGTTTTCACTAGGATCCTTTGTTACTGTTTAACTTGGGCAAATATTCACTGATTTATTCACTCTTCAGTTTTGAGAAGAGTTTTCATATAATTGTTATTTCCTTTTTTAACAGTTCTTTTTTTCTTTCAGTTTTATTAAGATAGAACTGACATACAGCACTGTTTAAGGTGTGCAGGATAATGACTTCCACATATTGTGAAATTATTACCACAAGAAGTTTAGTTAACATCTATCATCTCATATAGATACAAAAAAAAGGAAAAGAAAAAATTTTCTTGTAATGAGAACACTTGGAATCTACTCTCAGCACCTTTCAAATATGCCATGCAGCAGTGGTATCTATATTAAAGTTGTACATCCCCAGTACTTACTTATCCTTTTAACCTCCACCTGCATCTAATTCCCCTACTTCCATACCCTTCTAACCAGAAATATGAACTCCTGAGTTTGGGTTTTGAGGAGTTTTTATTTGTTTAGATTCTACATAAGTGAAATCATGCAGTGCTAGTCTTTCTCTGACTTATTTCACTTAAATAATGCCCTCAAATTCCACTCATGTTATCAAAAATGGCAGGATTTCCCTTTTTTTATGACTGGGTAGTTTTCTGTTATACACACCATTATCTGCAAAAAGCCCAGGGCAGCAAGACATAAATTTGATATTAGTGAAGATTTAAGTTCTGGTAAGATTAAGAAGTGCCAGCATCAGAACTTGCATAGTGGGTGTCAGTGGTTGGGGAAATCCCAGAAACAATAGTTGAGCATTAACCAAAGCAGCATGAGAAACCATCTAGGTGACACAAAGGATAATGTTTGGAAAAACCTGCTGCAGCAAGAACCAGGCTATGAAAATGGGATAGCTCCCAAGAAGAGTATTTCCCTGACTTCTCTTTATCTGTGATCATGGGGAATAATAGAAGAAACTCCCAGAGAGCAAAGAAAGGCCGCTGGAGCATAGTGGTTTTGGGAATTCTCCTCATCAGCAAAATCTGGGCAGTCAGTCTACTCAAGGAATTTAATCTACTGTCAGAGGTAGGAGGCTTGGGATTACCTGCTAAGTGGGCTTAACAACTAATATGGATTGGTGACTGTTAGTTTTCTAATTCTTTTTTCCACAAAGGAGTTTAGTTATAGTTATCCGATTCGCACGTCACCATTGGATATTGAGTAGAGAGGGAACAGGTAATTTGTCTGTCTGTTTGTAGGTATAGATAGACCTGGAGGAGGCATAGCCACTAAATTTTATTCTCCCTTCTTTCATAACAGTAAAACCGCAGCTGAGATATGGTTCCCTTGCAGCAAAGTCATAGTTCTGTGACACAAAGATTTCACCAATGGAATGTGAGCAGGAGTCATATAACTTTAGATTCTTTTGCTTAAAAGAAATGTCCTGGCCCTGGGACTTTATTATTATTATTCAATTTATTTAAACTCAAGCAAAAAAGGCAATTCACCCATTCCTCCCACCACCCCTCCCCCAGACTCCACGACCACCAGTCTGTTCTCTGTGTATATTGGACGCCATATATAGGAGAGGTCATATAGTATTTGTCTTTGTTGGGCTTGTTTCACTTAGCATAATGCCCTTGAGGTCCATCCGTACTGTCACCAATGGCAAGATTTCATTCTCTTTCGTGGCTGAATAATATTCTGGTGTGTGTGTACACATACACCTAAACTCACAGAAACACACGTACATGCACACATACGTACCATGATTTCCTTACCCATTCATCCATCAGTAGATACTTAGGTTGCTTCCATACCTTGGTTATTATAAATAATGCTGTAGTAAATATATCTTTTCTAGTTAGTGTTTTCATTTTCTTTGATAAATACCCAGAAGTAGAATTGTTGGATCACATGGTAGTTATATTTTAATTTTTTGAGGAGTTTCCATACTGTTTTCCATAGTGGTTGTACCAATTTACATTCCCATCAACAGGGCACAAAAGTTCCCTTTTTTCCACATCATCTCCAATACTTGTTATTTCTTGTCTTTTTGGTAATAGCCGTCCTAACAGGTGTGAGGTGATATCTCATTGTAGTTTTGATTTGCATTTCTCTGATGATTAATGATGTTGAGGATCTTTCCATGTATATGTGAGCATCTGCATGTCTTCTTTGAAAAAATATCTATTCATATGCTCTGTCCATTTTTAATTGGATTGTTTCTTGCCACTGAGTTATGTAAGTTCTTTATTTTGGATATTAACCTTTTATCAGATATATGATTTGAAAATATTATCCCCCGTTGTTTTGGTGGTTTCTTTTGTTGTGCAGAAGCTTTTTTAGTCTGTAGTAGTCCCACTTGTTTACTTTTGCATTTGTTCCTAGGATTTGGTTATTACCTTACTAATATAAGTCTTTGTGAAACAGGGTTATCATTACTTTAGAGTTGAAATTGGCAGTTTATTCAGGTATGTCTCAAAAAGATACCTAGTGTTTTTGGGGAAATATGAAGGTGAGGTCAGAGAAATTTATTAGAAAACCAAAACTATACCCAGTGCCAAGCATTATGTTTGGCACTTAAGTTAGTGATCAATAAATATTTGTTGAATGAATGAATAATGACTGAAAGAAGGACTTAGCTCTCTACTGTTTGTCTTTTTTATCTTAAATTCATTCAGATCATGATTTAACTTAATAATTTTTCATATGTGGACCACTTTTTCTTTTAACATTTTCTGCCTACACATCTATAATTATCTATTAAAACATTCTCAAATTGCCTTCTGTGGAAAAATATGTGTGTTGCTATTTTCAAAAAGGGATGGTAATTTCATGCACAGAAGTCAGGTTGATATTTTTTCCAGCACTTTTCTCACAGAGACTTTTATATACTATTATTTTACACTGTAAATTTCTTAGAGGAAGGAGAATATTCACTATCTTTGAAGCTTATTTAATGATAAAACCCATTTTCTCAGTTTGTTAGGGACCATAGTGTCATAGAACACACTTCAGGAAATGTTTATCTGATCTCTAAAGTTCTGCTTAACTTTCTTTGGGCTAATTCCTTTGTTTTCTTTGTTTGTTTGTTTCATATTGTCATTTTCGGTCTACTTGATATACCCCAAGTGACTTTTCTTTCTTATTAATCCAGACAGCCTCTTTTCAGCTAAATGACATGTCTTACAAAGTCCACTGATTTTCCAAAAAGCTGAGTCCGTATATTACAGATGACTTTAGGAAGATTATTCATCTGAATATTTGTCACACTTTCATCAGACAATTTAATGCATAATTTTAAAGTCATTTAGATTATTTGTAAACCATTCTATACACCTTTGTGGGGGATGTTTTGTGTTTTAATAGAAAAAGTGGTCAGAATTTTAAACATTCATGGAATGTTGAGTCAGTCTCTTAATGGCAAAATTGTACAGTGTAAGAAAAAAGTCCATAGATATAGAACCAAGAGGCATCTATATAAATAGTAATGTGAAGAGTGAATTCCTTTTTAGCTGTAACATCACATTTTTTGCATGTTGCACGAATTCTTTAGCCATTTCTAAACACATTTCCATTTACATCATTTATAAAAACTGCTTAGCCTCATATTCTTGAAAACTGACAAAGTTATAATGAACAGATGCAGATTCCATAATTGTAATTGGCATTTACTCTAATGTTCTGACTCATGCATCATTAATGATTTATATTTTTCTCCATATATTACCTTAAAATATGAAAGCGTATCTTTCAGAATGAAAAACTTGATTGTTAAAAATCAGGGCTTATTACATTATAACCTATGTGTTCTCCAAACACCTATATTTAAACCTGGAATTTCAACTTAGCTACCCTTTTATATATTTTTGCTTATATTTCTCTTTTCATAATCTTGCTCATTTTTTTATTTCTCAGAGGAGCACACAGTTTTAAATGTAATCCTTTTTATTATATTTTTCTTATCAATGATAAGTTCTTATTTCTAAATTAGATATTATAGTATATAATTTATCTATTTTATGTCTTTTTCACAAATTCAACTTTATCTGAAGAATGAGAAATAAATATGAGTAGAATGCCAAACAGAAACAAAAAGATGTACTCTCATGTTAACTTGTTTTCTGATAAGATTTTAACAATAATATGGAAAGGACTTTTACTTTCCAAAGTGGAACTAATTTAAATAAAGAACTGAAGGACTTAAAGGGACCAAAAAAATCTTGTTTTAAGCATAATACACATACAATTTCAAATGAGATTAAATAAACCCCCAAACTCCTGGACTTTGAATAATTCTTTTGACAGTTTCTGACTATTGCTGAATTTTGTTATATGAGTAGAGAACACTATATTAATGAAGGAATGGTTTTATAATTACTTTTTTGGGGCAATCATAAGTTCTTTTGTGAAAGTACCAAAATACAGAGCAAGTGTTTTGGCATATTGTTGCTTGTTGTAAGGAAGATCTAATAGCTTGTTATGGACTATTAATATGAACAGAAGTCATTTAGAGTTCAGATATATATATTTAGAACTAACATGTGGGCAAAAAGATACAAAGTGAATCAAGAAATTCTAGAAAAGATTGTTTGAAAAGGAGAAATTGCTATTTTCTGGTTAGCACTAATGAAATAAAGAAATTTAAAGTTTTCTTTATTTTGAAGAATTGTATTGAGTCTCAAATAGTAACTTAGAATTGATTGAATTAAATCAGTGAAAGTATGAAACTCTTTAGCTGAAAAAGTATTTACATAAATATAGTTTCATTAACTAGGAAACCCAAAAAATTACAGCCATTTGTTATATGAGATGATTACAAACTGAACATCTGAGTTTGGTAATAAAATGTCATTTGTTAAGGCTTATAGCAAATTTAAAACAATTGCATATAAATTAATTTTCTCTGGTTTTGAAAATATCGTTACCATGCTATTTTGCATAAAGAAGAGAAAAGTCTTCTTATTCTAGCACTTATTGAAGAAATGTTAATAGGAATGTAAATGAATCATTTGTTCTCTAACTTTTAATTTGTTGATTAAAAGTATGTATAATCAAAGCACGTGCCAAGTAGGTTTGCAGCATGAATTTTGCAGCATATGGTAACCTAAAACCTCGTTGACCTTTTGGTCTTGTTGATCACATGCATGAAGATAATCATCTGATAATCTCTACTAATCATGGGTACATCCTTGTACAGATGCTCTTTCCTGCTTTTTTGGAAATTTCTTTAACAAGGAATTTTTAAAAATTATTTTATGTCTTAAGATTGTAAAATAATATCTAAAAGAGAATTTTAAAATAAGACTTAGAATTGTCTTCTTGCATATATCTCAATATTGTGTTTTTTATGAGTTTTAGATACCAGTAATAATTTTCTGAAAGACATGGATATGTCTTTTTTTTTTTTTTTGTAAGAAAAGGAAAACAACAGGGCTTCTCGGACTTTGATATGAATTATCTAGGGATTTTGGTAGAATCCAATTTCTGATTCAATAGTTATAGGGTATTGTTTGTTATTCTGCATTTCTAGCAAGCTCTCCACTCAAAACCATTCAACTAGTCTGAGGTCTGCAAACTTTTTCTTTTTTTTTAATTTTTTTTATTTATTTATGATAGGCACACAGTGAGAGAGAGAGAGAGAGAGAGAAAGAGAGGCAGAGACACAGGCAGAGGGAGAAGCAGGCTCCATGCACCGGAAGCCCAACGTGGGATTCAATCCCGGGTCTCCAGGATCACGCCCTGGGCCAAAGGCAGGCACTAAACCGCTGCGCCACCCAGGGATCCCTGCAAACTTTTTCTTTAAGGGTCTTGGTAGCAAATATTTTAGACTTTGTACAATAAAGATATACATAGGTGTTTACATAAGACAAAAATTGTATGCAAATGTTTTATTGGTGAAATTCCAAGTATACTAATTGTTATTTTTTGTGGTATTTCCATATAACAAAACACTATTCAGCGATAGAAAGGAATGATCTAACAAAACACACAACAGGAATGAGTCTCAAAAACATGCTGAGTATGGAGGCCTTACACAAAAGTTATATTTTCTGAGATTCCATTTACAAGAAGTTCTAGAAAATACATACTAATCAACAGTAATAGAAAGCCAAGTTTCTCCTTTGCAGAAGGAGAAAGATACCGTGTTGTAGATCACAAGAAGGAAGAAGAGTTCCTCACTAGTGGGCTTTCCATAAAATTGATGCATTTGGAATAGAAGAAAGCCAAACCATAGCAGCATCTTGAACAGGAGCAGGAACTCCAGGTCAACAAAGTGATGAAGAAAAATTTTTAAACTGGAGAATGATACCATTTCTAAGCAGGTTACATTAGAACAAGTTTGTTGGAAAGATTAACCTTCCATCCAGCCTCTCCTCACATGCATATGGAAGGTCTTTCCTGCCTCGGATGCACAATTATTCAAATATGTACTATGTAGGGTGCCTGGGTGGCTCAGTTGGTTGAGTGTCTGCCTTCGGCTCAGTTCAGGATTCCAGGGTCTAAGGATGGAGCCTGCCAGGGAGCCCGCTTCTCCTCCTCCTGCAACTCCCCCTGCTTGTTCTTTCTCTCTCTCTCTCTTTCTATCAAATAAATAAATAAAAATATGAATTGCATAGCAAGAAATACATTTATGTAGTAATCCAGTATATGGATATTTTTGTAGCTGTGTCTGTGGCTGAAATGGATTTCATGAAGTAATGCAAAACAAACCCAAACACACTTCTAGGGGCAGAAGGGTGGCGAGTTCCTGAGAGCCATTTAGATGAAAGAACTGTTCTGTATCTTGATTGTAAGTGTAACATTGTGCAGATGTATTATGTTTTTCAGAACTCCTTGAACGTGGGGAATCCACCTGACATTTTGTGAGGATATTCAAGCATCCCAGTGGAGAGGTCTGCGGTTTAGAGGAACTAAGGTCTATTTCCAAGAACTGAGTGAGTGAGCCACCCTCAAAGCATATCCACTAGCCCCACTCAAACATTCAGGTTACCCTATACCATAGCTCACAGCTTACTGCAACTTTACAAGAGTGTTGGAGCCAGAAGCATCCAACTAAGCCCTTCCAAATTCCTATTCACAGAGACTGCTAGTAAATCCTTGTTGTCTTAAGTCAAAATGCACAGCAAAAAAAACCCCTCAAACCGTGCATTTTTAAAGAGTTTTGCTCTAGTTTATGGTACTTAAGTTATACTTCAATAAGACAAATTTTTAAAAACAAACTTAGGTGAGAGCCTTGGCTAATATAATAAGTGAAATGGCATTGTAAATTGTAAATCAGTATTCAAATATGTTATTACTGTTTTGAGTACTCCCTAAGGGTACTTTACATTGTAGGTGGGGCCACCTTTTATCAGGAGGTTGCTTATTCTGACCAGTATATATTTAGGATAAATATTAAGACTAAAATATTAAGACCAAAAATATATCTAACTTCCTCAACAGAAGCGTAGGGACTTCTGAAATGTTTGCTTCAAGGATTTAAACACGTTATAGTTAATACTTGACTATCCAAAATAGAAATAGAGGTGGTATGGGTGATATAGTGTAATAAGCTTTGGACTCTTTATCAGAAAATCTGGGGTTAATTTGCCACTCAGGCACTAATTCACAAAACAGTCATGGAGAAATCAGTCAGATTTCTCTGGATCTCAATTTCCTCCTTTTAAAAATGAAGTTATTGGACTAGGTGGATTTAAATAGCTTTAAAATCTATGATTCTATGAAGTAGGAACTTAAAGGTGATGAGAATATAGTATGTATCATAAAAGTAGCACAAATGTACATTAAAAATGCTTCTGCTTCTGATTTTATATGAAATGGTTTTAGGTGATATGGATCTTCCATGGTAGTTCACTATGATACTTTTCTAAATTCCTACTTTTTAAAAGAAGCGTTTTAAAAAAAATTTTAAAAAAAGAAGCATTTAAAAGAGAAGATTTCAACAACCTGGAAATGTTGCCTTGTTGGAGTATTGTATGTTGTGATGCAAAAAAGTAGAAACTAAAATGTCTATTTTCAGATATTTATCATAAACATAATGTTTTTCCTTTTAACCTATAAAATCTTTTCAGTCCAAAATTCTGGAAAAATCTGAATTTATCTTCTATTACTAGATTTTTAGTCATGAAAAATGAGTGCATATTTTATGATCAAAGAGTTATTTCTTTCTTAAATCTTCAAATAGAGATTTTAAAGTAAATGATTTTACACTTTTGCAAATGTTTTCATGACTAAATCTTGCATTTCATACAAGAAAGCTACTTTCCTCTGTAACTTAGATAAGTGTAGTAATCTTTGGTCAGCACACATAAACATTTTTTTAGCACACATAAACATTATTATAAAGTACAGTTCATTATTTTCCTAATTGTGCTTTCCTGCATTGACATTAGCTTATGCCTAGTGCAACTTTGGGGTCATTTGGGCCTAAAAGAAAGTAACTTTGTTGTTTATCAGTTAGATATGAGTTGCTCAGACTTTCTGAACCCCATTCTCTTTCTTTCTTTTTTTTTTAATGGAAGAATACCTATCTCATGAAACTGCTGATTAGTTATGGATTAAGTGATCAAGCATAACAAAAGTACCTATTGATAAGTAACTATTTTCTTTTGTTCCTCAAAGTTTACAATTTTAACAATTCATCAGTTATTAGATCTAACAGTTAAACTTTTGTTTTGCCATATATGAAGAACTAGTAATGGAAAAAAGATGAGTTTGATCCTTTAGGTTTCATCCTATCCATCTGCATATGCTTTGGCTTGATGTGTTGACTATTTTCTGTTTATTTTTGCGCTGAATAGTTTTCAAGTGTGGATTTTTAAGTATTCACATATTTTTATAAGTATATGATTTTAAACTATTTTACTAGTGCTTAGCTCTTTTTCATTAGTCTATTATTGCTTAGTAGCTAAATGTATAAAATATTTAATGAAGATGCAATGTGGCACTTTCTAGCCAGACAGCAGAGTTGGAATCCCCATACAAGCTATGTGACCTGGAGCAAGTTGCATAATCTCCGAACCTAAATTTTTCAAGAAGTTAAATAATGATAATGATTAAGTGCTTAGGTTGGTACTTGGAAAGTGTTAAACACTGAAAAAATGTTAGTTGTATAGTGTCATCAATACTAAATGACAATTAACAGATTTAATCCTATATAGATTTCAGTTAGCTCATTGTTGGTGATTTCTGATTGTAACCAGAGTTTTCAAATTTCTGTGAAGAAGGAATCTTTTACCATTATGCAAAATGCACACTTTGTTGATGGTGGGCCAATAGTATTATCTCTATTGAAGATGGCATGTTACATGAAAATATGAAACAATGAGTTTATGTTGCTGAGATTCTTGACTTGGGAAGTTACCAAATCATCATTGTTTGTTGAGTCATGCCAGACTGACTTGGTAGAAAGTTTGGATTATTGAATATTTAACATATAATAAATACTTTTGTTTACTTCCTTGGAACTTACCACAGTGGTAAATACATTGTACA
>CM052485.1:137263-154187 GCA_028533335.1 Chrysocyon brachyurus
AATCGAATCAAATGGAACCAAAATGATTTGATTCGAATCGAATAGAAAAGAATCGAATCTAATTGAATCAAATCGAATTGAAAAGAATCGAATCGAATCAAAAAGAATTGAAACGAATTGAAAAAAATCGAATCAAATTGGATAGAATCGAATCGAATTGAAAAGAATCGAATCAAATCGATAAAAATCGAATCAAATTGAATCGAATCGAACAGAATCGAATAGAATGACATCGAAAATAAGCGAATTGAAAAGAATCAAATCCAATAGAAAAGAATCGAATCGAATTGAATCAAATTGTAAGGAATCGAATCAAATCAAAAAGAATCGAAACGAATTGAAAAAGATCAATTCATTTCGATTAATTTCGATTAAATTTGATTATTTTTATTCAATTCAATTCGATTTGATTATTTTCGATTCGATTCGATTATTTTCTATTCGATTCAATTAATTTCGATTCGAATCTATTTGATTCTTTTCGATTCGATTCGATGATTTGATTCGATTCTTTTCGATTTGATTTGATTCGATTCTTTTCGATTCGATTTGTTTGTTTTCTATTCAATTCTATTCTATTCGATTATTTTCGATTCGATTCGATTGTATTCCAATCGATTCTTTTCGATTCAATTCGGTTTGATTATTTTTGATTTGAGTATGATTCTTTTCGATTCGATTCATTTATTTTCGATTCAAATTGATTCAATTCTTTTCGATTCGATTATTTTAGATTCGATTTGATTTTTCGATTCTTTTCGATTATTTTCGATTCAATTCAATTGGATTATTTTTGATTCGATGCGAATCAATTATTTTCAATTCAATTGGATTAATTTTGATTAGATACGATTATTTTAGATTCAATTCAATTCAATTTGATTATTTTTTATTCGATTTGATTGGATTCAATTCGACAATTTTTGATTCGATTCGATTATTTTTGATACGATTCGATTCTTTTCAATTTGATTCGATTCTTTTCGATTCGATTCAATTATTTTCGATTCAATTTAGTTCGATTCGAATCGATTATTTCGATTCAATTCAATTCGATTCGGTTTGATAATTTTTGATTCGATTCGATAATTTTTGATTCGATTTGATTATATCGAATCAATTCTGTTCGATTCGGTTCGATTATTTTCGGCTCAATTCGGTTCAATTCGATTCGATTATTTTAGATTCAATTCGGTTTCATTATTTTCGATTTGATTCGATTCGATTCGATTATTTTCAATTCGATTCTATTGGATTCGTTTAGATTATTTTCAATTTGATTCGATTCTTCAATTCGATTTGATTATTTTCAATTCAATTCAATTCGATTATTTCCTATTCGATTCGATGTGAATCTGTTATTTTTAAGTCAATTCGATTGGATTCGATTATTTTCGATTCGATTCGATTCTTTCGATTCGATTCGATTCTTTTCAATTCGAATGAATCCTTTCGATTTGATTCGATTTTTTTCGATTGGAATCTATTATTTTCTTTTTGATTCGATTCTTTTCGATTCGATTCAATATTTTTTATTCGAATCGACTTGATTCTTTTCGATTCGATTATTTTAGATTCGATTCGATTGTTTTAGATTCGATTCGAATATTTTAGATTTGATTCGATTCGATTATTTTAGATTCAATTTGATTATTTTCGATTCTATTCGTTTCCATTATTTTCAATTGATTCAATGTGAATCCATTATTTTCGAATCGATTCGTATCAATTCGTTTTGATTCGATTCAATTCAATTAGATTATTTTCTATTCGATTCGATTATTTTCGTTTCGATTCGATTCAATTTGATTTGTTTATTTTCAATTCGATTCTATTCGATTATTATCGTTTCAATTCGATTCGATTCGATTTGATTATGATTTCTTTTCGATTCGATTTGAATACTTTTAATTCGATTCGATTCGATTATTTTTGATTCGATTCTATTTTTTCGATTCGATTATTTTCGATTTGATTTTATTTGATTCGTTTATTTTTGATTCGATTCAATTCAATTAGTTTCGATTTGATTCTATTCTATTCAATTCGATTCTTTTCTATTCGTATCGCCTTGATTCTTTTCGATTCAATTATTTTAGATTCGATTCAATTATTTTCAAATCGATTCGATTCTTTTTGATTCGATTAGATTCTTTTCAATTCGATTATTTTCGATTCTATTCTTTTCCATTATTTTTGATTCGATTCGATGTGAACGTTTATTTTTGTATCAATTCTTTCAATTCGGTTCGATTCAATTCGATTCGATTCGATTATTTTCAATTTGATTCGATTTATTTCGATTCGATTCGGTTATTTTTGTTTCAATTCGATTATTTTCGATTTGATTCGTTCGGATCGATTCATTTATTTTCGATTCGATTTGATTCTTTTCGATTTGATTCGATTCAATTCAATTTTTTTCAATTCAATTCGATTGGTTTATATTCGATTCGATTCGATTGGAATAGATTATTTTCGATTAGAATTGATGCAATTCGACTCTTCGATTTGACTAGATTCTTTTTGATTCGACTCGATATTTTTCGATTCAATTCGATTCTTTTCGATTCCATTCTTTGCGATTCAATTCAATTCGATTCTTTTTGATTCGATTCGATTCATTTGATAATTCACATTCGAATCGAATCGAATTGAAAAGATTTGATTCGAATCAAATAGAAAAGAATCGAATTGAATCAAATCAAATCGAAAGAATCGAATCAAAAAGAATCAAAACGAAAAAAAGAATCAAAGCGAATTGAAAAAATCGAATAGAATAGAATTGAAAAGAATCAAATCGAATCAAATCGAAAAGAATCTAATCATATTGATAAAAATCGAATCGAATTGAATCGAATCGAACAGAATCGAATGACATCGAAAAGAAGCGAATCGAAGAGAATCGAATCCAGTTGAAAAGAATCAAATCGAGTTGAATCAAATCGAAAAGAATCGAATCAAATCAAAAAGAATTGAAACGAATTGAAAAAGATTCAATTCGATTCGATTCAATTCGATTAATTTCGATTCAATTCGATTATTTTTGATTCGATTCAATTCTTTTCGATTCAATTTTTGATTTGATTTGATTCGATTATTTTCAATTCGATTATTTTCATTTCGATTCGATTATTTTAGATTCGATTCTATCATTTTCAATTCAATTCTATTGGATTATTTTCGATTCGATTCGTTGCGAATGGATTATTTTCGATTCGATTTGATTCTTTTTGATTATTTTCTAATCGATTCGATTATTTTCGATTTGATTTGATTCTTTTCAATTCGAATCGGTTCGATTATTTGGATTCAATTATTTTCGATTCAATTTGATTATATTCTATTCGATTTGATTCGATTATTGTCGATTCGTTTTGATTCGATTATTTTCAATTCGATTCAATTCGATTATTTTCAATTTGATTCGGTTCATTTCGATTTGATTATTTTTGATTCGATTAAATTCGGTAATATTCGAATCGTTTTGTTTTGATGTGATTATTTTCTATTTGAATATTTTCTTTACTTTTTGATACAATTCGAATCTTTTCTATTCGATTCGATTCTTTTCTATTCTATTCATTTTGATTAGATTCAATTTGATTCGATTTTTTTCTATTTGATTCTATTCAATTTGATTCTTTTCGATTTGATTCGATTTGAATCTTTTCTGTTCTATTCTATTCGAATCGATTCGATTCTTTTCTATTCGATCCGATTCTTTTTGACTCGATTCGATTCTTTTCTATTCGATTCTTTTCTTTTTGATTCGGTTCGATTAATTTCATTCGATTCGATTCGATTCTTTTCGATTCGATTTGATCCATTTTGATTCTTTTCGATTCGACTCTCTTTGATTCAATCCGATTCTTTTCGATCGATTTGATACGATTCAAATGGATACGTTTCTTTCGGTTTCGATTCGATTCTTTTCCATTCAATTCGATTCTTCTTGATTCGATTCGATTCTTTTCAATTCGATTCGATTTGATTCAATTTTTTTCAATTTGATATGATTCAATTCATTACGACTCGATTGTTTTCAATTCAATTCGATTCTTTTCGATTTGATTCGATTCTTTTCGATTCAATTCAATTCTTTTAAATTAGATTTGATTCGATTCTTTCGATTCGTTTCGTTTCTTTTCGATTCAAATCTTTTAGAGTCAATTCGATTGTATTATTTTAGAATCCATTCGATTCTATTCAAATTTTTCAATTGGATTCGATCTTTTCGATTTGATTCATTTCAATTCGATTCTTTTCGATTCGATTCTTTTCGATGCAATACGATTCATTTCGATTCTTTCCATTTGAATTGATTCGATTCTTTTCGATTCGATTAGATTTGAATCTTTTCGATTCGATTCAATTGTTTTTGATTCGATTCATTTCTTTCTGATTCGATTCTTTCTATTTCATTTGATTCGATTCTTTTCGATTCAATTCTTTTCTTTTTGATTCGATTAGTTTCTTTTCATTCATTCAATTCCATTCCTTTCGATTCGATTCAATCCGTTTAGATTCCTTTCAATTCGATTTGATTCTTTTCGATTCGATTTGATTCGATTATTTTCGATTTGATTTGATACGATTCAATTCGATCCTTTTTTTGGTTCGTTTCGATTTGATTCTTTTTGATTCGATTCGATTCAATTCGATTAGATTCTTTTCGATTCAATTCGATTCGATTCAATTCGATTCGATTCTTTTCAATTCAATTCGATTTGAATATTTTCAATTCTATTCGATTCGATTCAATTCTGTTCAATCCTTTTTGATTTGATTCAATTCGATTGAATTCAATTAGATTTCATTCGATAGATTCTTTTGATTCGATTCATTTCTTTTTGAGTCAATTCGATTCTATTATTTTAGATTCTTTTCGATTTGATTCGATTTTTTTGATTAGATTCGATTCTTTTTGATTCAATTCAATTCGATTCGATGATTTTCGATTCTTTTTGATTCGATTCGTTTTGATTCTATTTGATCCGTTTCGATTCTTTTCGATTCGATTCGATTCTTTTCAATTTGATTCAATTCGATTCTTTTCGATTCGATTCTTTTTGATTTGATTTGAGTTGATTCTTTCTGATTCGATTCGATTCTTTTCGATTCCATTCAATTCAATTCGATTTTTTCGATTGGATTCGAATCTTTTTGATTCGATTCGATTAGACTGTTTTCGATTCAATTCGTTTCTTTTCTATTCGATTCAATTCGATTCAATTCTTTTCAATTAGATTTGACTCAATTCGATTCTTTCGATTCCATTCGTTTCTTTTCGATTCGTTTCTTTTCAATCCAATTCAATTCTATTCTTTTCGATTCCTTTCCATTCGATTAGATTTTTTCGATTGGATTCGATTCTTTTTGGTTCGATTCAATGCGATTCATTCGAATCAAATCGATTTGAAAAGAATCAAAAAGAATCTAATATAATCAAATCTAGTCGAAAAGAATCGAATCGAATTGAATCTGATGGAAAATAATAGAACTGAAAAGAACCAAATCCAATCAAAAATCAAATCGAATCGAATCATAATGAATCTAATATAATCGAATCGATCAAATCGAAAATAATCGAATCGAGTCAAATTGAAAAGAATCGAACGAGTCAAATCAAAAGGAATCGAATCGAAAAGAATGAAATAAAAAAGAAAGGAACTCGAATCGAAAAGAATCGAATCTAAATAAATGAATCAAAAGGTCGAATTGAAATGAAAATAATTAAAACGAATCAGAAAAACAAATAGAAGCCAATCGAATAGAGTCGACTCGAATCGGAAAGAATCAAATTGAATCGCATAGAAAAGAATCGAATCCAATTGAATGGAATCAAAAAGAATCGAATCGAAAAGAAACAAATCGAAAAAAAACAAATGGAATCTAATCAAATACAATCGAAAATCATGTAATACAATCGAATTGAATCAAAAAGAATCAAATCGAATTGAAAAGAATTGAATTGCATTGGATCGAATTGAATCGTAAATAATCGAATCATTTGAAAAGAATAGAATCGAATCTAAAAGAATCAAATCGAAAAGATCTGAATCGAATAGATAAGAATTGGATCAAATCGAGTCGAATCAAATCGAATCGAAAATAATCTAATCGAAGTGAATCATATTGAAAAGAATCGAATCGAATCGAAAAGAATCGAAATGGTCGAATCGAATCAAAAAGAATCTAATCAAATAGATTCGAAATGAATCGAATAAAAAAGAATCGAAGTGAATCGAATCGAAAAGAATAGAATCAAAAATATTCGAATTGAAAGAAAAGAATCGAATCGAAATGAAAATAATAGAATAAAAAATCAAAGCAAAACAAAAGAATCGAATCGAATCAAAAAGAATCGAATCGAATAGAATCGAAAAGAATAGATTCAAAAAGAATTGAATCAAAACGAAAAATCGAATCGAAAGAATAGAATCAAAAAATCGAATAGAAACAAAGGAATCGAATCGAAAAGAATCAAATCGAATCGAATCAAAATAATCGAATTGAATCAAAAAGTATCAAATCGAATCAAAAGAATCAAATAGATTCAAATCAAGAAGAATCGAATAGATTCGAATCAGAAAGAATTGAATCGAATAGAATAGAAAAGAATCGAATCGAATCAAATCGAAAAGAATCGAATCGAATCAAAGAATCGAATAGATTGGAATAAAAAAGAATCGAATAGAATCAAATTGAAACGAAAAGAATCGAATTGAATCGAATCAAAAAGAATCTAATAGAATCGAATCAAAAGAGTCGAAACGAATAGATCGAAAAGAATCGAATCAAATCGAATCGAAAAGAATCAAATCAAATCGAAAAGAATCGAATTGAATCGAAAAGAATCGAATCAAATCGAAAAGAATCAAATCGAAATGAAGAGAATCAAATCGAATCGAATCAAAAGAATCGAATAGAATAGAATTGAAATGAAAAGAATCGAATCAAATCGAATCGAAAAGAAATGAATTGAATCGAAAAGAATCGAATCAAATTGAATCGAAAAGAATCAAATCGAATCAAAAGAATCGAATAGATTCGAATCAAAAGGAATCAAATAGATTCGAATAAAAAAGAATCGAATCGAATTGAAAAGAATGTAACGAATCGAATCGAAAAGAATCGAATGGAATCGAATCGAACAGAATCGAATCAAATCTAATAAAAAGAATCGAATCGAAGCGAAAAGATTCGAATCGAATCGAAAGAATTGAATAGATTCGAATCAAAAAGAACCGAATAGATTCGAATAAAAAGAATAGAATCGAATCAAATTGAAAAGAATCGTAACGAATCGAATCGAAAAGAATCGAATCGAATCAAATAGAAAAGAATAGAATAGAATAGAATTGAAAAGAATCGAAACGGCTGAATCGAAAAGAATCAATTCGAATCGAAAAGAATCGCATCGAATTGAATCGAAAAGAATCAAATTGAATCGAAAAGAATCGAAACGAATCGAATCAGATTGAATGCAAACGAATCGAATCGAATGGAGAAGAATCGATTCGAATCTAAAGTAATCAAATTGAATCGAAAAGAATCGAATCGAATCAAATTGAAAAGAATTGAATCGAATCAAAAAGAATCGAATCGAAAAGAATCGAATCGAAATGAAAACAATCGAATCAAATCGACTCGAAAAGAATCGAATAGAATCGAATTGAATCGAAATATATCGAATGGAAAACAATCGAAATGAATCAAATAAGTTCGAATGGAAAAGAATTGAATCGAATTGAAATGAATCAAATCGAATCAAAATAATCGAATAGATTCAAATCAAAAAGAATCAAATAGATTCGAATAGAAAAGAATCGAATAGAATAGAATAGAATCGAAAAGAATCGAATCGAATCAAAAGAATCAAATAGATTGGAATCAAAAAGAAACGAATAGAATCTTGAAAGAAAAGAATCGAATCGAATTGAATCAAAAGACTCAAATAAATTCGATCGAAAAGAATCGAATAGACTCGAATTGAAACGAAAAGAATCGAATCGAATTGAAAAGAACCGAATCAAATCTAATCAAAAAGAATCGAACAGAATTGAATCAAATCGAAAGTAATCGAATCGAATTGAATCGAATCAAATAGAAATAATCGAATTGAATGGAAAATAATCGAATCGAATCAAACATAACTAAATCGAATCCGATCGAATCGAATCGAAAATAATCAAATTTAATTGAATCGAATCGAATAAAAAATAATCGAATTGAATCAAAAGTTATCAAATCGAATGAAATCGAAGTAATCGAATCGAATTGAGAATAATCAAATTGAAACGAATTGAATGGAAATAATCGATTCACAATGAATTGAAAGGAAAATAATCGAATAGAATCGAACGAATTGAAAATAATCGAATCAAATCGAAACAAATTGAATCGAAATTGATCGATTCACATCGAATCGAATCGAAAACATTTGAATCGAAATGAATCAAAAATAATCAAATCAAATTTAAAATAATCGAATCGAATTGAAAAGAATCGAATCGAATAGAAAATAATCGAATCGAACCGAAAATAATCGAATCGAAAAGAATCGAGTCGATACGAATCAAATCGAAAAGAATCGAACCAAAAAGAATCGAATCGAAAATAATCGAAAATAATCTATGCGAATCGAAAATATTCGAATGGAATCGAATTGAATCGAAAATAATCGAATCGAATTGAAATGAAAATAATTGAATCGACTCAAATCGAACCAAATTGAATTGAAATTATCGAATCAAATCGAATCGAAAAAAATCGAATCAAATGGAATAAAAAATAATGGAATAGAATAGAATAGAATCGAAAATAATCGATTTGCATCAAATTGAATCGAAAATAATTGAATTGAAATGAATTGAAAATAATCGAATCGAATCGAAAATAATCGAATGGAATAGAAAATAGTCAAATCGAAAAGAATCGAATCGATTAAAACCGAAAAGAATCGATTCGAATCGAAAATGATCGAATCGAATCAAAAAGAATCGAATCGAATCGAAAATAATCAAATCAAATCCAACTCAATCGAATAGAAAATAATCGAATCGAATCAAATCAAATCGAATCAAAAATAATCGAACCGAATGGAATCGAAAATAATTGAATCAAATCGATAATAAATCGAATCTAAAAAAATCTAATCAAAAATTATCAAATCGATTCGAATCGATAAGAACGAATCGAATTGAACAAAATCGAATCGAATCGAAAATAATCGAATTGTATCCAATCGAATCGAATTGAAAATAATTGAATCAAATCTTATCGAATACAAAATAATCGAATCGAATCGAAATAAAGCGAATCGAATTGAATCGAATCGAAAATAATCGAATCAAATCGAAAATAATCAAATCGCATTGAATCAAATTGAAACAAATCTATTTGAAAATAATCGATTCACATCGAATCTAATCGATAATAATGGAAACGAATAGAATCGAAAATAAATGAATCGAAAGGAAAATAATCGAATCGAATAGAAAAGAATCGAATTGAATCGAAAATAATCGAATCGAAAAGAATCGAGATGATTCGAATAGAAAAGAATCGAATCGAATTGAATAGAATAGAATCGAAAATAAATGATGAATCAAATCGATAGTAATCGAATCAAATTGAAAATAATCGAATCGAAAAAATTGAATCGGATCAAAAATAATGGAATCGAATCGAATCAAAAATAACCGAATCGAATCGAAAAGACTTCATTATAATCGAATTGAATCGAATCGAATTGAAACAAAAATAGTCGAATGGAATCAAATTGAAAATAATCCTATCGAATCAACTCAAACCGAAAATATTCGAATCGAATCTAATCAAATTGAAAAAATCAAATGGAATCGAATTGAATTGAAAATAATCCAATCGAATCAATCGAATTGAAAACAATCAAATAGAATTGAATAGTAAACAATTGAATCAAATCATAAAGAATCGAATCGAATCGAAAATAATCGAATCGAACCGAATTGAATTGAAAATAATCGAATCGAATCGAATAAAAAATAATCGAATCGAAAATAATCAATTCGAATAGAATTGAATCACATCGAAAATAATCGAAATGAAACGAATGGAAAATAATCGAATCGAATCAATTCCAAAATTATCGAATCGAATAGAAAATAATCGAATTGAATCCAAAATGGAATCGAAAAGAAGTGAATCTATTCGAATTGAATATAATCGAATCGGAAAGAATCAAATCGAATCTAAAATAATCGAATTGAATCGAATCAAATTGAATAGAAAAAAATCAAATCGAATTGAATCAAAAATAATCAAATGAATCGAATCAAAAATAATCGAATCAAATCAAATCGAATTGAAACGAAAATAATCGAATAGAATGGAAACGAAAATAATCTAATGGAATTGAATCAAAAATAATCGAATCGAATGGAATGGAATTGAATCGAAAAGAATCGAATCGAATTAAATCGAAAATAAACTAATAGAATCGAGTAGAATAGAATAGAGTCGAAAATAATAGAATCAAAAATAATCGAATCGAATCGAAAGGACACGAATGAATCGAAAATAATCTAATCGAATCGAATAAAAAATAATCCAATAGAATCAATCGAATTGAAAACAATCAAATAGAATTCAATAGAAAAAACCGAATCGAATCGAAAAGAATTGATTTGAATAGAAAATAATCAAATCGAATCTAATCGAAAATAAACGAATCAAATCGAATTGGTACGAATCGAAAATAATCAAATCTAATCAAAGGAAAATAATCTAATCGAATCAATTCCAAAATTATCGAATCGAATCGAAATAATCGAATCGAATTGAAAATAATGGAATCTAAAAGAAGTGAATCGATTCGAATCGAATATAATCGAATCGAATCGAAAAGAATCAAATCGAATAGAAAATAATCGAATCTAATTGAATCGAATTAAAACGAAAATAAACGAATCGAATAGAATAGAATAGAATTGAATTGAAAATAATAGACTCGAAAATAATCGAATCGAATCGAAAAGACATGAACGAATCAAAAATAATCGAATCGAATCGAATCGAAAATAATCCAATAGAATCAATCGAATTGAAAACAATCAAATAGAATTCAATAGAAAAATCGAATCGAATCGAAAAGATTTGAATCGAATAGAAAATAATCGAATCGAATAGAAAATAATCAAATCGAATCTAATCGAAAATAAACGAATCAAATCGAATTGATACGAATCAAAAATAATCGAATCTAATCAAAAGGAAAATAATCGAATCGAATCAATTCCAAAATTATCGAATCGAATCAAAATAATCGAATCGAATCGAAAATAATGGAATCTAAAAGAAGTGAATTGATTCGAATCTAATATAATAGAATCGAATCGAAAAGAATCAAATCGAATAGAAAATAATCAACTCTAATTGAATCGAATTGAATCGAAAATAATCGAATCGAATCGAATAGAAAACAATCGAATCGAATCGTAAATAATCAAATCAAATCGAATCGAAAATAATCGAATGGAATCAAATCGAATTGAAACGAAAATAATTGAATTGAATCAAAACGAATCTAATCAAAAATAATCTAATCTAATCGAATCAAAAATAGTCGTATCGAATCGAATTGAAACGAACAGAAAATAATCGAATCAAAATGAATCGAAAATATTTGAATCAATCGAATCGAAATGAATCGAATCGAAAATAATCAAATCGAATTGAATGGAATCAAATAGAAAATAATCGAATGGAATCAAATGGAAACAAATTGAATCGAAAATAATCGAATCGAAACAAATTGAAAACAATCAAATTGAATCGATTCAAAATTAATCTAATCGAATCGAAATGAATCGAATCGAAAATAATGGAATCAAAATGAATCCAATCGAAAATAATCAAATCGAACGAATCGAAAATAATCCAATTGAATCGAAACAAAAATAATCGAATCAAAAGAATAGAATCAAAAATAATCAAATCGAAACGAATCGAAACGAAACGAATCGAAAATAATCAAATCGAATTGAATCGAAAATAATCGAATAGAAACAAAACGAAAGAATCAAATAGAAAATAATCGAATCGAAAATAAGCGAATCGAAAATAATCGAATCGAATCGAATCGAAAATAATCGAATCAAATCAAAACGAATTGAATCTAAACAAATTGAATCCAAATAATCGAATCGAAACCAATCCAATCGAAAATAATCGAATCGAATCGAATCAAAATTAATCGAATCGAATCAAAATGAATCAAATCGAATCGAATGAAAAATAAATCGAACCGAATCGAAATGAATAGAATCGAAAATAATCTAATTGAAATGAATCAAATCGAAAGTAATCGAATCAAAAGGAATCGAATCGAAAATAATTGAATCAAAAATAATCAAATCAAATGGAATAGAAAATAATCGAATCAAAACTAATCGGAAAGAATATAATTGAATCGCATCGAATCAAATGAATTGAATTGAAAATAATCGAATCAAAACGAATCCAATCGAAATAAATAAAATCGAATGAATCGAATCGAAAATAATTGATTAGAATCGAATCGAATCGAAAATAATCGAATTGAATCAAATCGAAAATAATCGAATCAAAACGAATAGAATCAAAAATAATCGAATCGAAACGAATCGAATCAAAACGAATCGAAAATAATCGAATCGAATCGAATCGAAAATAGCCGAATCGAATTGAATCGAAAATAGCCGAATCGAATCGAAAAGAATCTAATCGAATAAAAAAAAATCGAATCGAAATGAAAATAATCGATTTGAATCAAATCAAATCGAAAATAATCGAATCGAATCAAATCGAAAATACTTGAATCGAATCCAATCAACTTGAAGATAATCGAATAGAATCGAATCAAATCGAAAATAATCGAATCGAATAGAATCAAATCAAAAATAGTCGATTCAAATTGAAAAGAATCAAGTTGAATAAAAAATAATCAAATCAAATCGAAATATTCGAATCGAATCGAAAAGAATCGAATCGAATCAAAAATAATCGAATCGAATTGAAAAGAATCGAATCTAATCGAAAACAATTGAATCAATTCGAAAACAATCGAATCAAATAGAAAATAAATGAATCGAATCGAAAATAATCGAATTGAATCGAAAGTAATCATATCGAATCGAAAATAAATGAATCGAATCGAAAATAATTGAATCGAAAAGAATCGAATCAAATCGAATTGAAAATGCTCGAATTGAATCGAAAATAATTGAATCGAATCAAATCAAATCGAAAATAATCAAATCAAATCGAATCGAAAAACTTTGAATCGAAACTAATCGAATCAAATCGAATCGAATCGAAAATAATCGAAACGAATCGAATCGAATTGAAAATAATCAAATCGAATCGAAAAGAATCTAATCGAATCGAATCGAAACGAATCAAATCGATTCAAATCGAAAATAGTCAAATCGAATCGAATTGAAAGTAATCGAATCGAATTGAAAATAAACGGATCAAATAGAAAAAATTCGAATCGAAAAGAATCGAACCAAATCGAATCTAAAATAATCGAATCGAATAGAAAATATACCAATCAAATCGTAAATAATTGAATCGAATCGAAAATAAACGAATCTATCGAAAATAATCGAATCGAATTGAATTGAAAATAATCGAATTGAATCAAATCGAATAGAATCGAATTGAAAATAATCGAATCGAATCAAATCGAATTGAAAAGAATCGAATCGAATCGAATCGAAAATAATCGAATCGAATCGAATAGAAAATAATCGAATCGAATCGAATCAAAACGAAAGTAATCAAATCAAATAAAAAATAATGAAATCGAATTGAATCGAATCGAAAATAATCGAATCGATTTGAATCGAATCGAAAATAGTCGAATTGAATCGAATCGAAAATATTCGAATTGATTCGAAAATAATCGAATCGACAATAATCGAATCGAATCGAAAATATTCTAATCAAATCGAAAATAAACGAATTGAATCGAATCAAAAATAATCGAATCAAATTGAAAGGATTCGAATCAAATTGAAAATACTCGAATCGAATTGAATGCAATCGAATTGAATTGAAAACAATCGAATCGAATCGAAAACAATCGAATCGAATTGAAAATAAACAAATCAAATCGAAAATAATCAAGTCGAATTGAAAATAGATGAATCGAATCGAAAATAAATGACTCGAATAAAAAATAATCGAATCGCACGAAAAGAATCGAATCGATTTGAATCGAAAAGAATGGATTGAAATCGAGAAGAATCGAATCAAAAAAGATTCGAATCGAAAATAATCGAATCAAAAAGAAATGAATCGAAAATAATCGAATCGAATTGAAAATATTTGAATCGAATCCACAATAAACGAATTGAATCGAATAAAAAATAATCGAATCAAATAGAAGTATTCAAATTGAATTGAAAATACTCGAATCGAATTGAATAGAATCAAATTGAATAGAAAATAATCGAATCGAATCGAAAACAATCGAACCGAATCGAAAATAAACGAATCAAATTGAAAATAAACGAATCGAATCGAAAATAATCAAATCGCACGAAAAGAATCGAATCAATATGAATCGAAAAGAATCGATTGAAATCGAGAAGAATCGAATCAAAAAGAATCGAATCAAAAATAAATCAAAAAGAAATGAATCGAAAAGAATTGAATCGAAAAGAATCGAATTGAATCAAAAAAATCAAATCCAAAATAATTTAATCGAACCAAAAAGAATCAAATCGAAAAGAATCGAATCGAAAAGAATCGAATCCAATTGAATCAAAAAGAATCAAATCAAATCGAAATAATCGAATCAGAGGAGGGGCAAGATGGCGGAAGAGAAGGGTCCCCAAATCACCTGTCACCACCGAATTACCTAGATAACCTTTAAATCAACCTGAAAATCCACGAATTCGGCATGAGATTTAAACAGAGACCAGCTGGAATGCTACAGTGAGAAGAGTTCGCGCTTTTATCAAGGTAGGAAGACGGGGGAAAAAGAAATAAAGAAACAAAAGGCATCCGAGGGGGAGGGGCCCCATGAGGAGCCGGGATAAGGCCGGGATGTGTGCCCCCAGGACAGGAAAGCTCCGTCCCCGAGAAGCAGGAGCTGCACCAACCTTCCCGGTGGAAAGGCGCCCGCAGGGAGTTAGAGCAGGACCCCAGGAGGGCGGGGATGCCCTAAGGCTCCCTGGGACACTAACAGACACCTGCGTGTGCAAGAGAGTGCACCGAGCTCCCTAAGGGCTGCAGCGCACTCGGGGGGACTGGGAGCAGCTTGGAGGGGCTTGGGAGCGGTTCCCCGGAGGGGGCTGCATGGCCGGGAGTGCAAATCCAAAAGCACAGGCCCAGGAGCCCAGGGCACCGGGACACAGCCCGTGATCCATCCTCCCCCCAGGACAGGCAGAGGCCGGGAGGGCCCTGGACAGCAAGGACACTCCTGCCCCGAGCTGAGAAGATCAGCGGCCCTGCCCCCCAGAGCCTCCAGGCCCTGCAGGCGGAGTGCTACAGAGTTCCTGTGGGGGCTGAATCCAGGTTTCCGGAGCTGCCGCAGCTAGAACCATGGTTGTTCCTCCTGGGGTCTCACCCGGTAAACCACCCACACTGAGCCCTGCATGAGGCAGCTCCCCCAAGTGCTAACACCTGAAAATCAGCACAACAGGACCTCCTCCAGAAGACCAGCTAGAAGGACAAGTTCCAGGGGAATTCAAGGGACTTAAAGTATACAGAAGCAGAAGATACTCTCCCGTGTTTTTCTTATTTTTGATTTTTTGCTTCCCCCACGCCTTTTTTTCCTTTCTTTTTCTTTGTATTTTTCTTCTCTCTTTTTTTCTCTTCCTTTTTTCTTTTTTCTTTTTCACTTTTCTTCCCTTCTTTATCTCCTTTCTTTTTCACCTTTTCCCAATACAACTTGTTTTTGGATACTCTGCACTGAGCAAAATGACTAGAAGGAAAACCTCACCTCAAAAGAAAGAATCAGAAACAGTCCTCTCTTCCATACAGTTACAAAATCTGGATTACAATTCAATGTCAGAAAGCCAATACAGAAGCACTATCATGCAGCTACTGGTGGCTCCAGAAAAAAGCATAAAGGACTCAAGAGACTTCATGACTGCAGAATTTATCCAATCAGACAGAAATTAAAAATCAATTGAATGAGATGCAATCCAAATTAGACTTCCTAAGGCTGAGGGTTAACAAGGTGGAAGAACGAGTGAGTGACATAGAAGACAAGTTGATGGCAAAGAGGGAAACTGAGGAAAAAAGAGACAGACAATTAAAAGACAATGAGGTTAGATTAAGGGAAATAAATGACAGCCTGAGGAAGAAAAACCTACATTTAATTGGGGTTCCCAGGGCCCCGAAAAGGCCAGCGTGCCAGAATATGTATTTGAAAAAATCATAGCTGAAAACTTTCATAATCTGGGAAGGGAAACAGGCATTCAGATCCAGGAAATAGAGAGACCACCCCCTAAAATCAATAAAAACCGTTCAACACCTCGACATCTAATAGTGAAGCTTGCAAATTCCAAAGATAAAGAGAAGATCCTTAAAGAAGCAAGAGACAAGAAATCCCTGACTTTTATGGGGAGGAGCATTAGGGTAACAGCAGACCTCTCCACAGAGACCTGGCAAGCCAGAAAGGGCTGGCAGGATATATTCAGGGTCCTAAATGAGAAGAATATGCAACCAAGAATACTTTATCCAGCAAGGCTCTCATTCAAAATGGAAGAAGAGATAAAGAGCTTCCAAGACAGGCAGGAACTGAAAGAATATGTGACCTCCAAAACAGCTCTGCAAGAAATTTCAAGGGGGATTCTTAAAATTCCCCTTTAAGAAGAAGTTCATGGAACAATCTACAAAAACAAGGACTGAAGAGATATCATGATGACACTAAACTCATATC
>CM052485.1:154687-174971 GCA_028533335.1 Chrysocyon brachyurus
TGCATGTTCTTCTCATTTAGGACCCTGAATATATCCTGCCATCCCTTTCTGCCCTGCCAGGTCGCTGTGTAGAGGTCTGCTGTTACCCTAATGCTCCTCCCCATAAAAGTCAGGGCTTTTTTGTGTCTTGCTGCTTTAAGGATCTTCTCTTTATCTTTGGAATTTGCAAGTTTCACTATTAAATGTCCAGGTGTTGAACGGTTTTTACTGATTTTAGGGGGGTATCTCTCTATTTCCTGGATCTGAATGCCTGTTTCCCTTCCCAGATTAGGAATGTTTTCAGGGATCTCTGGGTGGCGCAGCGGTTTGGTGCCTGCCTTTGGCCCAGGGCGTGATCCTGGAGACCCGGGATCAAATCCCACTTTGGGCTCCCGGTGCATGGAGCCTGCTTATCCCTCTGCCTGTGTCTCTTCCTCTCTCTCTCTCTCTCTCTCTGACTATCATAAATAAATAAAAAAAAGGAATGTTTTCAGCTAGGATTTGTTCAAATACATATTCTGTCCCTTTCGGTGCCCTCGGGAACCCCAATTAAACGTAGGTTTTTCTTCATCAGGCTGTTGTTATTTCCCTTAATCTAACCTCATGGTCTTTTAATTGTCTCTCTGTTTTTTCCTCAGTTTCCCTCTTTGCCATCAACTTGTCTTCTATATCACTCACTCGTTCTTCCACCACGTTAACCCTTGTCGTTAGGACTTCTACTTTGGATTGCATCTCATTCAATTGATTTTTAATTTCTGCCTGATTGGATCTAAATTCTGCAGTCATGAAGTGTCTTGAGTCCTTTATGCTTTTTTCTAGAGCCACCAGTAGCTGTATGATAGTGCTTCTGAATTGGCTTTCTGACATTGAATTGTAATCCATATTTTGTAACTGTGGGAGAGCGGACTGTTTCTGATTCTTTCTTTGGAGGTGAGCATTTCCTTCTAGTCATTTTGCTCTGTGCAGAGTGGCCAAAAACAAGTTGTATTGGGAAAAATAGAAAAGGAGAGGAGAGAAAGAAGGAAAGAAAAGAGAAAAAGAAAAAAGAAAAAGGAGGAAAAAAAGAAAAATAAAGAGATAAGAAGAGAAAGAAAAAGAAAGAAAGGGGGGAAAAAGGGTGGGGGAAGCAATCAGAAACAAAAAAAAACATGGCGGAGTATCTTCTGATTTTGTATACTTTAAGTCCCTTGACTTCCCCTGGAACTTGTCCGTCTAGCTGGTCTTCTGGGGGAGGGGCCTGTAATGCTGATTTTCAGGTGTTAGCACTTGGGGGAACTGTTCTGCCCCCTGCCTGGTGCAGGGCTCAGTGTGGGTTGTTTACCCCATGAGGCCCTAGGTGGTATTCTGGCAGCGGCAGCTCTGGAAACCTGGATTCAGCCCCCACAGGAACTCTGTAGCACTCTGTCTGCAGGGCCTGGAGGCTCTTGGGCGGGTCCGCTGATCTGCTCAGCTTGGGGCAGGAGCGTCCTTGCTGTCCTGGGCCTTCCCGGCCTCTGCCTGTTCCACGGGGAGGCCGGATCCCGGGCTGTGTCCCAGCGCCCTGGGCTCCCGAGCCTGTGTTGTTGGATTCGTGCTCCCAGCTGTGCAGACCACTCCGCGAAGCCCCCAGCTGAGCCCCTCTGATCTGCTCCCAGAGCCACGCCTCCCCCTCTGCAGAGCCGTGCCCGAGCCCCACCGAGCTGCTCCGGGTCCCGCCGTGCGCGCTGCAGCCCTTAGGGAGCTCGGTGCACTCTCCTGCTCCCGCAGGTGTCTGTTAGTATCTCAGGGAGCCTGAGTGCGTCCCCGCCCTCCTGGGGTCCTGCTCTAACTCCTTGCGGGCGCCTTTCCACCAGGAAGGTTGGTGCAGCTCCTGCTTCTCCGGGTCGGAGCTTCCCTGTCCTGGGGACACTCGCCCCAGCCTTAGCCCGGCTCCTCATGGGGCTCCTCCCCATTGGATGCCTTTTGTTTCTTTATTTCTTTTTCCCCCTCTTCCTACCTTGATAGAAGCGCGAACTCTTCTCACTATAGCGTTCCAGCTGGTCTCTCTTTAAATCTCAGGCCAAATTCGTAGATTTTCAGGATGATTTGAAGGTTTTCTAGATAATTTGGTGGGGACAGGTGATTTGGGGACCCTACTCTTCAGCCATCTTGCCCCTCCTCTGATTCGATTATTTTCTATTTGATTCGATTCTTTTCGATTCGATTTGATTCGATTATTTTCGATTCGATTTGATTATTTTCGATTCAATTTGATTATTTTGATACGATTGTTTTCGATTAGATTCGATTATTTTCAATTCGATTCAATTATTTTCGATTCAATTCGATTATTTTTGATTCCATTAGATTATTTTCGATTCGACTCTTTTCAATTCGATTTTTTTATTCGATTCCATTATTTTTTATTTGATTCTTTTCGATTCGATTCGATTATTTTCGATTCCATTTTTTTGGTTCGATTCGATTATTTTCGATTCGATTCTTTTCGATTTGATTCGATTCTTTTCAATTCGATTATTTTCAATTCATTTTTCGATTCGATTCTTTTCCATTCGATTCTTCTCAATTTGAACCAATTCTTTTCTATTAGAATCGATTCGATTCGATTCGATTATTTTTGATTCGATTCGTTTATTTTATTTATTTTATTTTTATTTATTTTTATTTTTTTTAAAGATTTATTTATTTATTCATGACAGACATAGAGAGAGAGAAAGAGGCAGAGACACAGGAGGAGGGAGAAGCAGGCTCCATGCACCGGGAGCCCGACGTGGGATTCTATCCCAGGTCTCCAGGATCGCGCCCTGGGCCAAAGGCAGGCGCCAAACGGCTGCGCCACCCAGGGATCCCCTGATTCGTTTATTTTCAATTTGATTTTCATTTTTGATTCGATTCGATTCCATTCTTTTCGATTCAATTGTTTTTGATTCGAGTCATTTTTTTTCGATTCGATTCGTCTATTTTTGATTCAATTCGATTATTTTCAATTTGATTCATTTGTTTTCGATTCGATTCAGTTGTTTTCGATTCGATTCGATTCTTTTTATTCAATTCAATTATTTTTTATTCGATTTGAGTATTTTCAATTTGATTTGAATCTTTGATTCGATTTGATTATTTTTGATTCGATTCGAAATTCTTGATTCGATTCGTTGATTTTCAATTCGATTCGATTATTTTTGATTCGGTTTGATTATTTTTTATTCGATTCGATTATTTTCCATTCTATTCGATCTTTTCGATTCGATTCAATTATTTTCGATTCAATTCGAGTATTTTCAATTCGATTCAATTCAATTCTTTTCGATTCGATTCTTTTCGATTTGATTCATTTATTTTCGATTCGGTTCGATTATTTTCGATTTGGTTCGATTATTTTCAATTCGATTCGATTAAATTCGATTCGATTCATTTTGATTCTATATGATTCAATTATTTTCGATTCGAGTCATTTCAATTTGATTTGATTCGATTATTTTCGATTCAATTCATTTCGATTCGATTATTTTCGATTTGGTTCAATTCGTTTTGATTCGATTAAATTCGATTCGATTCAATTCGATTATTTTCAATTCGATTCGATTATTTTCTATTCGATTCATTTTGATTCAATTTTTTTCGATTCGATTTGATTCGATTCGAATATTTACGATTCGATTCGATTCGAATTGATTCGATTCGATTATTTTCAATTCGATTCGTTTCAATTTGATTTGATTCGATTATTTTAGATTCGATTCTATTCGATAATTTTCATTGGTTTCGATTTGATTCGATTCGATTATTTTGGATTCGATTCAATCCCAATCGATTATTTTGATCGATTTGTTTCGATTCGTTTCAATTTGATTATTTTCGATTCGATTCGAATTGATTATTTTTGATTCGATTCGTTTCGATTCGATTATTTTCAATTCGATTGGTTTCGATTCGATTTGATTTGACTATTTTCGATACTATTCGATTCGATTATTTTCGATTTGATTCGGTTCTTTTCGATTCAATTCGATTCGATTATTTTCTATTTATTTGTTTCGATTCGATTATTTTCGATATGATTCAATTCGATTAATTTTGATTCAATTCGATTCCAATATTTTGAATTCGATTCATTTCGATTCAATACAATTTGATTATTTTCGATTCGATTAGTGTCGATTCGATTATTTTCTATTTGATTCGTTTCGATTCGATTCAATAATTTTCGATTGGTTTCGATTTGAATCGATTCGATTATTTTGTATTCAATTCGATCCCAATCGATTATTTTGATCGATTCGTATCGATTCAATTATTTTCGATTCGATTCGAATCGAATATTTTGATTCGATTCGTTTCGATTCGATTATTTTTTATTCGATTGGTTTCGAATCGATTTGATTATTTTCAGTATTCAATTCGATTCGATTCGATTATTTTCGATTTGATTCGAATCGATTCGATTATTTTCTATTCGATTCATTTCGATTCGATTATTTTCGATATGATTCGATTTGATTAATTTTGATTCGATTCGATTAATTTCGATTCAATTCGATTCCATTATTTTGGATTTGATTCGTTTCTATTCGATTCAATTTGATTATTTTCGATTCAATTCGTTTCGATTCGATTATTTTCTATTTGATTCGTTTCGATTCAATTCGATTATTTTTTATTCGATTTGATTCGATTATTTTCGATTCGATTTTTTGATTAGGTTATTTTTCATTCGATTCGTTTAGATTCAATTCGATTCGATTATTTTCATTCGATCCATTTCGATTCGATTATTTTTGACTCGATTCATTTCGATTCAATTCGATTCAATTATTTTCGATTCGATTTGATTCGATTCGATTATTTTCGATTCATTTCATTTTGATTCGATTCGATTATTTTCGATTCGTCGATTTGATTTTTTCGATTCTTTTCGATTCAGTCCAATTTTATTTTTTTCGATTTTCGACTCGATTCGTTTCTTTTTTTGACTCGATTCGTTTCGATTCGATTCGATTATTTTGGATTCGATTATTTTCGATTTGATAATTTTCGATTCTATTCGATTCGAATCGATTATTTTCGATTCGATTCAATTCGATAACTTTCGATTCGATTATTTTAGATTTGTTTCATTTCTATTTGATTTGATATTTTCAATTCGATTCGTTTTGATTCGATTATTTCGATTCGGTTCGTTTCGATTCTTTTCTATTCAATTCGTTTCGATTTGATGTGATTCGTTTATTTTCATTTCGATACGAATTGATTATTTTCGATTCAATTAGATTCGATTATTTTCGACTCAATTCATTTCGATTCGATTCGATTATTTTTGTTTTGATTCGTTTCGATTCGATTATTTTCGATTCGATTCATTTTGATTCAATTTGTTTCGCGTCAATTCGATTATTTTCGATTCGATTCGATTCGATTATTTTGGAATCGATTCATTTCGATTATTTTCGATTCGATTTGTTTTGATGTGATTTGATTTGATTATTTTCGATTCGATTCATTTAGATTCGATTTGATTCGATTTGATTCTATTAGATTCGTTTCGATTGGATTTGACTAATTTCGATTCGATTCGATTCAATTCGATTATTTTCTATTCGATTCATTTCGATGTGATTGGATTCGATTATTTATGTTTCGATTTGTTTCGATATGATTATTTTCAATTCGATTCATTTCGATTCGATTCGTTTCAATTTTATACGATTATTTTTGATTCGATTCGATTCCATTCGTTTCGATTCGATTTAATTAATTATGATTCGATTCGATTAATTTCGATAAGATTCATTTCGATTTTATCATTTTCTTTTCTATTCCATTCGTTTCAATTGGTTTTGATTAATTTTGATTCGATTCAATTCGATTATTTTCAATTTGTTTCGATTCGATTCGATTATTTTTGATTCGATACCTTTCGAAATGATTATTTTCGATTCGATTCGTTTCGTATCTTTTTGATTCGATTAGTTTCGATTTGAGTCGATTAGATTATTTGCGATTCGTTTCATTTCGATTTGATTCGATTTGATTATTTTCGATTCGATTCGATTTGATTATATTTGATTCAATTCGATTCGATTCGATTCGATTATTTTCATTTCGATTCGAATCGATTATTTTCTATTTGATTCGATTCGATTATTTTCGACTTGATTTGTTTCTATTCGATTCGATTCGATTATATTCATTTCGATTCGTTTTGATTCGATTCATTTCGATTCGATTATTTTCGATATGATTCGATTCAATTAATGTCTATTCGATTCGATTCAATTAATTTTGATTCGATTCCCTCATTTGGATTCGATTCGTTTTGATTTTTTTTGATTGAATTCGTTTCAATTCGATTCAATTGGTTTCGATTCAATTCGATTATTTTCGATTTTTTTCGATTCGATTCGATTATTTTCATTTTGATTTGATTCGATTACTTTCGATTCGATTAATTTCAATTCGATTCGATTGTATTATTTTTGTTTCGATTCGATTTAATTATTTTCGATTTGATTCGATGATTGTTGATTCGATTCAATTCGATTATTTTCGATTTGATTCGTTTCTATTTGATTCGTTTCGATTTGATTCTTTCAATTCGATTATTTTCGATTCTATTTGTTTCGATTCGAGTAATTTCGATTCGATTCGATTCGATTATTTTCGATTCACTTCGATTCGATTATTTTCAATTCGATTCGTTTTGATCGAATAATTTCGATTTGATTCGTTTCGATTCGATTCGATAATTTTCGATTCTATTGGTTTCAATTCGATTACTTTCGATTCGATTGGATTCGATTATTTTCGATTCGATTCAATTCAATTATTTTCGATTCGATTCGATTATTTTTGATTCGATTCGATTCGATTATTTTCGATTCGATTCGATTTGTTTATTTTCGATTCGAAACCTTTTGATTCGATTATTTTCGATTTGATTCATTTCGATTCGATTCGATTCGTTTATTTTCGTTTCAATTCGATTTGATTCGATTATTTTCGGTTCGATTTGTTTCTATTCGATTCATTTGATTCAATTGGATTATTTTCGATTCGATTCGATTCAATTTGATTCGTTTCGATTTGATTTGATTCGTTTCAATTTGATTATTTTTGATTCGATAAGATTCGATTAATTCAATTAGATTTGATTTGAATCGACTATTTTTGATTCGATTCGATTCGATTCAATTATTTTCAATTCAATTCGATTATATTCAACACGATTCATTTAGATTATTTTCGATTCGATTTGTTTCGGTTCTAGTCTATTCAATTATTTTCGTTTCAATTTGATTCGATTATTTTCAATTGGATTCGATTCGATTCAGTTCGATTCAAATCGATTCAATTATTTATGATTCGATTCATTTCGATTCGATTATTTTTTATTTGGTTTGTTTCGATTCGATTGGATTATTTTCGATTCGAATCGATTCAATTTTATTCGTTTTGATTCGATTCGATTAATTTCGATTCGATTCGATTATTTTAGATTCGATTCGTTTCGATTCAACTATTTTCGATTCGATTCGATTCAATTCGATTAGATTCAAATCGACTATATTTTATTAGATTCTATTTGATTATTTTAGATTCTAATAGATTATTTTGACACAATTTGTTTCGATTCGATTCAATTCGATTATTTTCGTTTTGATTCGTATCGATTTGATATTTTCAATTCGATTCATTTCGATTATATTCGATTCGACTCGTTTTGATTCGAGTCGATTCAATTATTTTCGTTTCAATTTGATTCGATTATATTCGATTAGATTCAATTCAATTAATTTCAATTCGATTCGATTGGATTATTTACGATTCAATTCATTTCGATCAATTCGATGATTTTCGATTCGTTTCGATTCGACTCGATTTGATTATTTTCTCTTTCTTTTTTTAATTTTTATTTATTTATGATAGTCACACACACAGAGAAAGAGAGAGAGGCAGAGACAAATCAGAGGGAGAAGCAGGCTCCATGCCCGATGTGGGATTCGATCCTGGGTCTCCAGGATCATGCCCTGGGCCAAAGGCAGGCAACAAACCGCTGCACCACCCAGGGTTCCCTTGATTTGATTATTTTCGATTTGATTTGATTCGATTACTTTCAATTCGATTAATTTCGATTTGATTCGATCGTATTATTTTCGTTTCGATTTGATTCAATTATTTTCGATTCTATTTTATTTGATGATTGTTGATTCGATTTGATTTGTTTTGATTCAATTCGATTATTTTTGATTTGATTCGTTTCTATTAGATTACTTTTGATTCGATTCATTTCGATATTATTATTGTCGATTCTCTTCATGTCGATTCAATTACTTTCAATTCGATTCGATTCGATTCAATTATTTTTGATTCGATTCCATTCGATTATTTTCGATTCGATTCATTTCGATTCAATTATTTTCGATTTTATTCGTTTCGATTCGATTCGATTTATTTTTGATTCAATTTGATTCGAATTGATTATTTTTGATCGATTCAATTCGATTCGATTATTTTCAATTCGATACCTTTCGATTCGAATATTTTCGATTTGATTCGTTTCGATTCGATTATTTACTATTCGATTCATTTTGATTCTTTTCGATTCGATTCATTTCGATTCGAGTCGATTCGATTATTTTCGTTTCGATTCGATTCAATTATTTTCAATTCGATTCGTTTCGATTCTTTTTGATTCGATTCGTTTCGTTTCGAATCGATTCGATTATTTTCGTTTTGATTCGATTCGATTAATTTCGATTTGATTCGATTCAATTCGATTATTTTCTATTCGATTCGATTCAATTATTTTCGATTCGATACCTTTCGATTTGATTATTTTCGATTCGATTCGTTTCGATTTGATTGTTTTTTATCTGATTTGATTCGATTCGATTATTTCATTTCGATTCTATTCGAATTGATTATTTTCAATGTGATCTGTTTCTATTTGATTCGATTATTTTCGATTCAATTCGATTAGATTATTTTCGATTTGATTCAATACGATTCGATTATTTTTCATTTGATTCATTTCGATTTGATTCAATTAGATTATTTTCGATTCGATACATTTCGATTCGATTATTTTTTATTCAATTCGATTCGATTATTTTCGATTTGTTTCGATTCTATTATTTTTGATTCGATTCGTTTATTTTGATTCTATTCGATTATTTGCGACTTGATTCGTTTGGATTCTATTCGATTAATTTTGGTTTGATTCAATTTGATTCGATTTGATTCATTTTGATTCTATTCCATTCGATTCGATTATTTTTGTTTCGATTCGATTAGATTCGATTATTATCAATTCGATTCGTTTCAATTCTATTATTTTTTATTTGATTCATTTTGATTCGATTCGATTTTTTTCGATTGGATTCAATTCGATTATTTTCGATTTGATTCGTTTTGATTCGATTATTTTCGATTCGATTGGATTCGATTATTTTCGTTTCGATTCGATTCAATTATTTTCTATTCGAATCTATTCGATTCGATTATTTTCAATTCTATTCGATTATTTTTGACTCGATTTGATTCGATTAATTTTTATTCGTTTCGATTCTATTATTTTTGATTCAATTCGACTTGTATCGATTATTTTCGATACGATTCATTTTGATTAGATTTGATTCATTTATTTGGATTCGATTCGTTTTGATTCGATTATTATCGATTCGATTCGTTTCAATTCTTTTCGATTCGATTCGTTTTGATTCGAGTCAATTCGATTATTTTTGTTTCGTTTCGATTCGATTATTTTCTATTCGATTCGATTTGATTATTTTAGACTCAATTCGGTTCGATTCGATTATTTTCGTTTCGATTCGATTCGATTCGATTATTTTCAATTCGATTCCATTATTTTCAAGTCAATTTGATTATATTTGATTCCATTAGATTATTTCCTATTCTATTTCATTATTTTCGATTCATTTCTTTTCGATTCGATTCCATTATTTTCTATTCAATTGTTTACAGTTCGATTTGATTATTTTCGATTCGATTAGTTTCGATTCATTGAGATTCGATTATTTTCGATTCGTTTCGATTCGATTATTTTGGATTTGATTGGTTTCGATTCGAATTGATTGGATTATATTCGATTATTTTCGATTATTTTTTATTCGATTCGATTCGATTCGATTATTTTTGATTCGATACCTTCCAATTCAATTATTTTCGATTCGATTCATTTATTTTCGATTCGATTCATTTCGATTCGCTTATTTTCGATTCAATTTGTTTTGATTTTTTTCGATTTGATTCATTTCCATTTGAGTCAATTCGATTATTTTCGTTTCGATTCGATTATTTTCGATTCGATTCGATTATTTTCGACACGATTCATTTCGATTCGATTCGATTATTTTCGTTTTGATTCTTTTTGATTCGATATTTTCGATTTGACTCTTTTCGATTATTTTCGATTTGATTCGTTTCGATTTGAGTCAATTCAATTATTTTCGTTTCTATTTGATTTGATTATTTTCAATTCGATTCGATTCGATTAATTTCAATTCGATTTGATTATTTTCAATTCGATTCGAATCGATTATTTTCTATTCGATTCGATTCAATTATTTTCGATTTGATTCTATTCAATCCGATTATTTTCAAATCGATACCTTACGATTTGATTATTTTTGATTCGATAAGTTTTGATTCGATTTGATTGAATTCGATTATTTTGTTTCGATTCAATTAGGTTCGATTTTGGGGATCCCTGGGTGGCGCAGCGGTTTGGCGCCTGCCTTTGGCCCAGGGCGTGATCCTGGAGACCCGGGATCGAATCCCACATCGGGCTCCCGGTGCATGGAGCCTGCTTCTCCCTCTGCCTGTGTTTCTGCCTCTCTCTCTCTATCATGAGTAAATAAATTAAAAAAATTTAAAAAATTTAAAAAAAATTAGGTTCGATTATTTTTTATTTGATTCGATTATTTTTGATACGATTCTTTTCGATTCGATTCAACTGGATTATTATCGTTTCAATTCGTATTGATTCTATATTTTCGATTTGATTCGTTTTGATTATTTTCCATTCGTTTCGATTCGATTATTTTCTTTTTTTATTTGATTCGATTATTTTCGATTCGATTCGATTCGATTAATTTCTAATCGATTCGATTCGATTATTTATGATTCGATTCGTTTCGATTCGATTATTTTCTATGTGATTCGTTTCGATTTGATTCAATTATTTTCGATTCGATTCGATTCGATTATTTTTGATTCGATATGATTCGATTATTTTTGATTCGATTCGTTTTGATTTAATTCAATTCAATTACTTTCGATTCGATTCATTTCGATTCAATTATTTTCGATACGTTTCTATTCGATTATTTTCGATTTGATTCGTGTATTTTGGATTCTATTCAATTATTTTCGAGTCGATTCGTTTCGACTTGATTCGATTAATTTTGATTCGATTCGATTAGAATCAAATATTTTCAATTCGATTCGATTCGATTTGATTCATTTCGATTCGATTCCATTCGATTTGATATTTTTCATTTTGATTCATTTTGATTCGATTTGATTAATTTATTTTGGATTCGATTTGGGTTTTTTTGTTTTGTTTATTTTTATTTTTATTTATTTATTTATGATAATCACAGAGGGAGAGAGAGAGAGGCAGAGACACAGGCAGAAGGAGAAGCAGGCTCCATGCACTGGGATCCCGAGTAGGATTCGATCCCGGGTCTCCAGGATCATGCCCCGGGCCAAAGGCAGGCACCAAACTGCTGTATCACCCAAGGATCCCTCGATTCATTTTGATTCCATTATTTTTTATTCTATTCGTTTCGATTTGATTATTTTTAATTGAATTCATTTCAATTCGATTCAATTGGTTTCGATTCAATTCAATTATTTTCGATTTGATTCGATTCGATTATTTTCAACTCAATTCGTTTCAATTCAATTATTTTCATTTCGATTCGTTTCGATTTGATTATTTTCGATTCGATTCGATTATTTTTGATTCAATTCAATTATTTCCGATTCGATTCCATTATTTTCGATTCATTTCTTTTCGATTCGATTCCATTATTTTCGATTCGATTGTTTTGGTTCGATTCGATTATTTTCGATTCAATTCATTTTGATTTGATTAGATTCAATTATTTTTTATTATATTCGATTCGAATCAATTATTTTTTATTTTATTCGTTTCAATCGATTATTTTCGATGCGAATGGTTTCGATTCAATTATATTCGATTTTCTATTCAATTCGATTCGAATCGATAATTTTTGATTCGATTCAATTCGATTCAATTATTTTCTATTCGATACCTTCTGATTTGATTATTTTTGATTCATTTATTTTCGATTCGATTAGTTTTGATTCGCTTATTTTTGATTCAATTTGTTTCGATTCTTTTTGATGTGATTCATTTCAATTCGAGTCGATTCGATTATTTTCGTTTCGATTCGATTATTTTCAATGTAATTCGATTATTTTCAACATGATTCGTATCGATTCGATTCGATTCAATTATTTTCGTTTCAATTCATTTCGATTCGATATTTTCAATTCGATATGTTTCGATTATTTTCGATTCAATTCGTCTCAATTCGAGTCGATTCGATTATTTTCGTTTCTATTTGATTCGATTATTTTCGATTCGATTTGATTAATTTTGATTCAACTCGGTTCTATTATTTTCTATTCAATTCTTTTTTTATTTTTTTATTTATTTATGATAGTCATACAGAGAGAGAGAGAGAGGCAGAGACAGAGGCAGAGGGAGAAGCAGGCTCCATGCACAGGGAGCCCGACGTGGGATTCAATCCCGGGTCTCCAGGATCGCGCCCTGGGCCAAAGGCAGGCGCCAAACCCCTGCGCCACCCAGGGATCCCCTCGATTCGATTCTATTCAATTAGTTTTGATTTAATTAGATTAATTTCGTTTTGATTCTATTCTATTCGATTCGTTTCGATTCGATTCGATTAATTTCGATTCGATTCAATTCAATTTGATTATTTTCAATTCGATTCGAATTGATTATTTTCGATTCGATTATTTTCAATTTGATTCGTTTTGATTCGATTCATTCCGATTCTATTCGTTATGATTAGATTTGATTAATTTAGATACAATTCGATTCGATTATTTTCGATTCGATTCGTTTTGATTTGATTAGATTCGATTAATTTCGATTTGATTCGATTTGTTTCGATTCGAACCGATTTGATTCGTTTCGATTTGATTAATTTCTATTCGATTCGATTCGATTCAATTAATTTCGATTCGATTCGATTAATTTCGATTCGATTATTTTCGATTCGATTCGTTTCGATTCGATTCAATTCGATTGTTTTCGTTTCGATGTGATTCGTTTCGATTCGATTCAATTAATTTCGATTCCATTCGATTCGATTATGTTCGATTCGATTCATTTCGATTCGATTATTTTCTTTTCAATTCCTTTCGATTCGATTAATTTCGATTCGATTCATTTCGATTCGATTCGATTCGATTTTTTTATTTGAAAATAAAAATATAATAAAAAATAATTGAATCAAAATTATACGAATCAAAAATAATCGAATCGAATCGAATTGAAACGAATCGAATTGAAATGAATCGAATGGAAATGATTCGAAACGAAAATAATCTAATCTAATCAAATCGAATCGAATCGAAATTAATCGAATCGAATCGAAACGTATCGAATCGATACGAATTGAAACGAATCGCATTGAATCGAAAATAATCGAGTCGAAAATAATCAATTTGAAATGAATCGAAAGGAAAATAATCAAATCGAATCGAAACGAATCGAATGCAAACAAATCGAATCGAAAATAATCGAATTGAATCGATTCGAATCGAAACGAATAGAATAGAAAATAATTGAATCGAATCGAATCAAAATTAATTGAATCAAAACGAATTCAATCGAATCGAATCGAAAATGATTGAATCTAATCGAATGGAAACGAATCTAATCGAAAATAATCAAATCGAAACGAATAGAATAGAAAATAATCGAATCGAAACGAATCTAATCAAAATAATCGAATCGAATTGAATCGAAATTAATCGAATCGATTTGAAACTAATCAAATGGAATTGAAATGATTCGAATCAAATAAAAAATAATTGAATTGACTTGAATCAAAACAAATCGAATTGGATCGAAAATAATCGAATCGAATGGACTCGAAACGAATCAAATCTAAAATACTCGAATTAAATCGAATAGAATTGAAATAATCGAATCGAAATGAATCGAATAAAAAATAATCGAATTGAATCGAAACAAAACGAAATTAATTGAATCGAATTGAAATGAATGGAATTGAATCCAATCGAATCAAAATTTTCGAATCCAATCGAATCGAAACGATTCGAATCGAAATGAATCAAAATGAATCGAATCGATAATAATCTAATCGAATCTAATTGAAACGAATTGAATCAAAAATAATCGAATCGAAATGAATGAAAACGAAAATAATCGAATCGAATCAAAACGAATCGAATCGAAAATAATCGAATCGAAATGAATCGAATACAAAATAATCGAATCGAATGGAATCGATTCGAAATTAATTGAATCAAATTGAAAGAAATCGAACTGAAACGTATCGAAACAAATCGAATCGAATAAAAAATAATCGAGTCAAAAATAATTGATTTGAAAGAATCAAAACGAAAATAGTCGAAGCGAATCGAATCGAAACGAATCAAATAGAAAATAATCGAATCAAAATGAATCGATCGAAAATAATCGAAATAAATAAAATACAATCGAAAATAATCGAATCGAAATGAATCGAAATGAAAACAATCGAATTGAATCGAATCAAAACTAAACGAATTGAAAAAATCGAATTGAAACAAACCGATACTAATAGAATCAAAACGAATCAAATCGAAAATAATCGAATCAAAACCCATCAAAACGAAAATAATCAAATCGAATCAAAACGAATCGAATCGAAAATAATCGAAACGAATCAAAATGAAAATAATCGAATCTAATCGAAACAAATCAAATAAAAAATAATCGAATCGAAACGAATCAAAACAAATCCAACGAAAATAATCGAATCGAATCAAATCGAAACGAATTGAATAAAAAATAATCGAATAGAAACGAATCGAATCGAAAATATTCGAATCGAATCGAATTGAACTGAATCGAACATAATTGAATCGAATCAAATATAATCGAATCGAATCGAATTGAAATAAATCGAATCAAAAATAATCAAATTGAATCAATTCGAATCGAAAATAACCAAATCAGGGATCCCTGGGTGGCGCAGCGCTTTGGCGCCTGCCTTTGGCCCAGGGCGCAATTCTGGAGACCCGGGATCGAATCCCACGTCGGGCTCCCAGTGCATGGAGCCTGCTTCTCCCTCTCCCTGTGTCTCTGCCTCTCTCTCTCTCTGTGACTATCATAAATAAATAAAAATTAAAAAAATAAAATCTTAAAAAAAAGAAAATAACCAAATCAAATCGAATCGAAATGAAACGAATCGAAAATAATCGAAACGCATCGAATCGAAACGAATCAAACATAATTGAATCGAATCAAAAATAATCGAATCGAATCGAATTGAAACGAATCGAATCGAAAATAATCGAATTGAATCGATTTGAATCGAAAATAACCAAATCGAAACGAATCGAAACGAAACCAATCGAAAATAATCGAATCGAAACGAATTGAAATGAATCGAATCGAAAATAATCGAATCGAATCAAAACGAATTGAACATAATCGAATCGAATCGAAACGAATCGAATCAAAAATAATCGAATTGATTCGAATCGAATCGTGTCAAAAATAATCAAATTGAATCGAAATGAATCGAACATAATCGAATCGAATCGAATAGAAAATAATTGAATCGAATTGAAACGAATCAAATTGAAAATAATTGAATGGATCAAATCGAAACGAAAATAATCGAATCGAATCGAAGCAAATCGAATAAAAAATAATCGAATCAAAATGAATCGAATCGAAAATAATCTAAACGAATCGAATTGAATCGAATTGAATTGAATCAAAAATAATCGAATCGAATAGAATTGAAACGAAATGAATCGAAAATAATCGAATCGAAACGAATCAAATAAAAAATAATCAAATTGATTCGAATCGAATCGTGTCAAAAATAATCAAATTGAATCGAAACAAATCGAACATAATCGAATAGAATCGAATTGAATAGAAAATCATCGAATAGAATTGAATTGAAACAAATCAAATCGAAAATAATCGAATGAGTCGAATCAAAACAAATCAAATCGAAAATAATCGAATCGAAACGAATCAAATCGAATTGAATCGAAACGTATCCAATCGAATTGAAACATATCGAATCGAAAAGAATCGAATCGAAAATAATCTAATCGAATTGAATCGAATCGAAATTAATCGAATTGAATCGAAACGTATCGAATCAAAACAAATCGAAACGAATCGAATCGAATCGAATCGAAAATAATCGAGTCAAAAATAATCGATTTGAAATGAATCGAAACGAAAATAATCGAATCGAATCTAATCAAAATGAATCGAATCGAAAATAATCGAATTGAAACAAATCGAATCGAAAATAATTGAATCGAATCAAATCAAATCGAAATTAATTGAATGGAATCGAAACAAATCAAATCGAATTGATTCGAAACTAATCGAATCGAATCGAATTGTATTGAATCGAAATGAAACGAAATGAATCGAATCGAAAATAATCGAATCAAATCGAATCGAATCGAAATTAATCGAATCGAATTGAAACATTGAATCGAAACGAATCGGATCGAATTGAAAATAATCAAGTCGAAAATATTCGATTCGAAATGAATCGAAATGAAAATAATCGAATCAAATCGAATCGAAACTAATCAAATCCAAAATAATCGAATCAAATCGAATCGAATCGAAATTAATCGAATCGAATTGAAACGAATCGAATCAAATAGAAAATAATCGAATTGAATCGAATCGAAAGGAATCGAATCGAAAATAATCGAATTGAAAATAATTGAATCAAATCAATTCGAAAATAATCGAATCAAAGCGAATCCAAGCGAATCGAATCGAAAAAATCGAATCAAAACGAATCGAATAGAAAATAATCGAATCAAATCGAATCGAATCAAAACGAATCGAATCGACAATTATCAAATCGAAACGAATTGAATCGAAAATAATTGATTTGAATCGAATCGAATCAAAAATAATCGAATCGAAATGAATTGAATTGAAAATAATCGAATCAAATCTAATCGAATTGAAATTAAATGAATCGAATCGAATCAAATCGAATCCAAATGAAAATATTTGAATCGAATCGAATCGAATCGAAACGAATCAAATCGAAAATAATCGAATAAAACTGAATGGATTTGAAAATAATCGAATCGAATCGAAATGAATTGAATCGAAAATAATCTAATCGAAAATAATTGAATCGAATCAAATCGAAATAATCGAATCGAAACGAATCGAATCGAAAATAATCAAATCGAAACGAATTGAAACGAAAATTATCGAATCGAATCGATTCGAAACGAATTGAAAATAATCAAATTGAAATGAATCCAATCGAAAATAATTGAATCGAATCGAATCGAATAGAAAATAATCGAATTGTATCGAAACGAAACAAATCAAAAATAAATCGCATCGAATCGAAAGGAATCGAATCGAAAATAATCGAATCTATTCGAATCTCATTTAAATTAATCGAAACGAATCGATTCGAAACCAATCAAATAGAAATTAATGGAATCGAATCGAATCGAAATGAATCGAATCGAATCGAAATGAATCGAATCAAATCCAAAATAATCGAATCGAATCGAATCGATTCGAAATTAATCAAATGGAATAGAATCGAATTGATAATAATCGAATCGAAATGAATCGAATCGAAAATAATCAAATCGAATTGAATCGAATCAAATCTTAGTTGATCGAATCGAATCTAATTGAATAGAAAATTATCGAATTCAATCAAATCAAATCGATAATAAATCGAATCAAATCGCAAATAATCGAATCGAATTGAAAGAATCAAAAATAATCGAATCAAATAAAAAATAATCGAATCAAAAGAGTCTTATTGAATCGAATCGAAATAATCGAATCGAATCGAATCGAATCGAAAATAATCGAATGGAATTGAATTGAATCAAAAGTAATCGAATCCAGTTGAACCGAATCGAACATAATCGAATCGAATCAAATCGAAACGAATCAAATCGAGAATAATCGAATCAAATCGAATCGAAAATATTCGAATCGAATTGTATTGAATCGGAAATAATCGAATCGAATTGAATCAAATCAAATCAAATCGAAATTAATTGAATCGAATTGAATTGAATTGAAAATAATCGAATCGAATTGAAAATAATCGAATCGAATCAAATCAAATAGAAAATAATGGAATGGAATCGAATTGAATCGAATTGAAAATAATCAATTCGAATCGAATCGAAAATAATGGAATTGAATCAAAAAGACAAATACCCACCATTTACTTCAACGCGGATGGAACTCGAGGGTATTATGCTTAGTGAAGTAAGTCAATCTCATTCATTTGGGGAATATAAATAATAGTGAAAGGGAATATAAGAGAATGGAGAAGAAATTTGTGGGAAATATCAGAAATGGAGACAGAACATAAAGACTCCTAACTCTGGGAAACAAACTAGGGGTGATGGAAGGGGAGGAGGGCGGGGGTAGGGATGAATGGGTGATGGGCACTGAGGGGGGCACTTGACGGGATGAGGACTGGGTGTTATTCTGTATGTTGGTAAATTGAACACCAATAAATTAAATTTATTATTTTAAAAAAATAATAATGAAGGGTTAAAAAAAGTGAAATAGGAAAGTGCTGCATTCAGCTCTGTCCTGCTTCTCCTATACTGATTTTCTGTCCAGGGTCCTTTGTGGGGGCGGACAAATATTACGAGTGCTTTTTCTATTTCTAAAATCAGCCACCATGATTTTGATAGGAATGACATTGGAACTGCGGGTGGCTTCTGGAACCGTGGACATTTTAACAAGATGAAGGATCCGACCCCACGAGCCCAGGATGTTCTCCCAAAGTCTTGTAATTTTCAGTGTCTTGCACTCCCTTGGTTCAGTCTAATTATTTTGTTCTTCTGGATGCTCTTGATAAGGGAGTCATGTCCTTAATTTCCTTTCTGAGTGTTCATTGTCGAGACACAGCAAGGCTACTGATCTCTGTTCATTTTGTGTCCCACAACTTTACGGAATTCACTCATTAGTTCTAACAGTTTTTGTTGGAGTCTCTCGGGTTTCCTGTTTATAATACCACATCTTCAGCAAATAGGGACAGTTTGACGCCCCCCTTACAGGTGTGGAACCTTTTCTGTTTCCTGTCTGTTGATTACGGTAGGACTTCCAGTGCTGAGAGGGGACTTCCTTGGCTTGTTCCCGCTCTTAGGGGAGATAATTTCAAGTTTTCACCCTTGAGGATGATGTAAGCTGTGGGCCTTCCTACATGGCTTTTATTCTGTTGATATACGTTTCCTCAAAACCCACTATGCCAAAAAAAAAATTAAAAAACCCGCTATGCTTTTTATGTTGTATTTTCTCAAATGCTTTTTCTGCAACTCTTGAGAGGATCGTATGCTTTTGTCCTTTCTCTTGTTTTTGTTTTTAAGATTTTATTTATTTACCCATGAGAGACAGAGCAAGAGAGCAAGAGAGAGAGAGAGGCAGAGACACAGTCAGAGACATAGACAGAGGGAGAAGCAGGCTCCATGTAGGGAACCTGATGTGGGACTCAATCCTAGGAATCCAGGATCATGCCCTGGGCCAAAGGCAGGTGCTAAACCGCTGAGCATCCCCCCCCCCGGGCTGTCCCATGTCCTTTCTCTTGTTAATGTGATGGATCATGGTGACTGATAGCCAGAGGGGATGCCGGAGGAGATGGGCAAAATAGATGAAGAATATTAAGAGCGGGATCCCTGGGGGGCACAGAGGTTTGGTGCCTGCCTTGGGCCCAGGGCGCCATCCTGGAGACCTGGGATCAAATCCCACGTTGGGCTCCTGGTGCATGGAGCCTGCTTCTCCCTCTGCCTGTGTCTCTGCCTCTCTCTCTCTCTCTCTCCCTGTGTGACTACCACAAATAAATAAAATTTAAAAAAAGAACATTAAGAGCTATAAGCATCTGTTTCTCAAATAAATAAGTCACAGATATTTAGAAAGTACAGCCTAGGCAATAGAGTCAGTACTATTGTGACAACTTTGTATGGGGACAGATGGTGATGACACTTCTCGTGGGGAGATCTGAGTATGCACAGAATTGTCAAA
>CM052485.1:175471-204615 GCA_028533335.1 Chrysocyon brachyurus
CTAAGCCTGTTTGGAGTGAAGTGTACCTGCAAGCAGGATGTGGGAGGTACAGGCCATAAGCTCAACTCTCAGAAGTGTGTATGCCTTGGAGGCAGATGTCTGCTACTCACTCATACATGGGAGTTAGATCCTAGCTACACTCTAATGGAAGAAGGCCATTGGAAATCGCTGTATTGAAATCAGATACACGTGAGTTCAGGCCCGACGCTTCCACATGCTTTTCTCACCACATCTCCCAGCTCCCAACATAAGGATGTTAGCAGCTACATCTATGGTGAGGCAGGAGGTAGGAAGGTCCTGCCCTGAGCTCAGCTATCAAAAGGAATTACGCCCCGAATGCATCTTTCTACTAGCTGCGTTCTTACGGCCATGAGAACCTAGCAGCACTGTAAGTCAGGACGTTCCGTCAATACTACTATACTGTACCTGGAGACACAAGGATTGAAGCCTGCAGCTTGCCCCTTGCATCCCATGAGCTTCTGACAAACATGTCTAGTGAGGATGTTCGTAACCTCATCTGCAGTCAGTGTGGAACTGGGAAGGAACGCGTGGCAGCTCATCTCGCAGAAGGAAGATCCCCAGAGAGACAGCTTTCAACTAGGTACTCAGGTTTGGAAGTTAGTATGAGCTCCCTTCTGAGGGAGGAATTCCTCAGAAGTCACTGGATTGAGCTAAGAGACACTTGCCTCTCACAAAACTTGCACCCGTATCAAACGAAATCCTTTGGAAGGGAAGCGTACAGGCGATCAGCATGTGGTCGGTACAAGCCACAATCTCAATGCAAAGGAGTGTGCATGTCTTGCAGGCAGCTGTCCACTGGGCACGAAATAGAAATGACAGACACTTGGTTCTCACTCCGCTACTGTCCCACATAGAACGAAATGCTGTGGAAGCGAACCGCACAGGCAGAGAGGATGTGGGAGGTACAGGCCATAAGCTCAACTCTCAGAAGTGTGTATGCTCTGCAGGCAGATGTCTGCTAGACACTTATCGAGGCGAGGTATACCCGTTAGAAAACTATTGAATGGAAACGAAAAAGATCGAATCGAATCGAATCGAAAAAGATCGAATCGAATCGAATATAAAAATCGAATCGAATGGAAAAGAATCAAATCGAATCGAAACGGATCGAATTGAATTATATCGAATAGAAAAGAATCAAATCGAAAAGAATCACATTGAATCGAAAAGGATCAAATTGAATAGAATCGAAAAGAATCAAATCAAATCGAAAAGAATCGGATCGAATCAAAAAGAATCGAATCTAATCGAATCAAATCGAAAATAATCGAATCAAATCGATTGAAAAACAAAGAAATTCAAACTGAAGAGACTCGAATCAAGTCGAAAAAAATCGAATCGAATCGCATCGAATCAAAAGAATCGAATCGAATGGAAGTGAAAATGATCGAACCAAATTGATTCAAAAAGGAATTCAAATCAAAGACACTCGAATAGAAAGATTCGAATTGAATCAAATAGAATCGAAAAGAATAGAATCGAATCGAATAGAAAAGAAACGAATAGAAAACTATCGAATGGAAACGAAAAAAATCGAATTGAATCGAATCAAAGAGAATCGAATCGAATCGAATATAAGAATCGAATCGAATCGAATTGAAAAGAATCGAATCGAATCAAAGAGGATCGAATCGAATTGTATGAAATAGAAAAGAATCAAATCAAATCGAAAAGAATCGAATCAAAAAGAATCGAATCGAATCAAATTGAATAGAAAAGAATTGGATCGAATCGAAAAGAATCGAATTGAATTGAATCGAAAAGAATCAAATCAAATGGAAAAGAATCAAATCGAATCGAATCAAAAAAATCTAATAAAAAAGAATCAAATCGAATCGAAAATACAGAATCGAATGGAAAAGAATCGAATCGAATCGAAAAGAATTGAATTGAATGGAAAAGAATCGAAATGAATTGAAGGAATCGAATGGAATCAAAAAGAATCGAATCGAAAAGAATGGAATCGAATTGAACCGAAAAAATCGAAAAGAATAGAAAAGTATCGATTCAAATCGAAAAGAATCGTATCGAATCGAAAAGAATCGAATTGAATAAATAAAATCGAATTGAACCAAAATGAATAGAATGGAATCGAAAAGAATCGAATCAAATTGAAAAGAACCGAATTGAATCAAATTGAAAAGAATCAAATTGAAAATAATCTAATCGAATATATTCAAATCGATTTGAATCGAATCGAAAAGAACTGAACCGAAACGAAAACAATCGAATCGAAAAAAATCAAATTGAATCGAATCTAAAAGAATTGAATCGAAAAAATCAATTTGAATGGAATCAAAAAGAATAGAATCGAATCAAATCGATTAGAAAAGAAAGGAATTCGAATCAAAAAGACTCGAATCAAAAAGAATCGAATCGAATAAAAAAATCGAATCAAATTGCACCGAATCAAAAGAATCGAATCGAATGGAAGTGAAAAGAATAGAATAGAAAAGAATCAAATGGAATCGAATCAAATCGAATCGAAAAGAATTGAATCGATTTGAAAAGAATTGAATCGAATCAAATTGAATTGAAAAGAATCAAATCGAATTGAATCGAAAAGTATTGAATCGGAAAGAATTGGAAAGAATCGAATCTAATCGAATCAAAAAGAATCAATCAAATTGAATAAAAAAGAACTGAATCGAATCAAATAAAAAAGAATCGAATTGAAAAGACGCAAATAGAATAGATTCAAATCGAATCGAATCGAATCAAAAAGAATCGAATCAAATCAAAAAGAATCGAATCGAATAGAATAGAATAAAATCTAATCAAAAAGAATCCAATCGAATTAAATCGAAAAAAATCAAATCGAATCGAATGAAATTGAAAAGAATCGTATCAAATCGAATCGATCTGAAAATAATTGAATCGAAAATAATTGAATCGAATAGATTCTAATTGAATCGAATTGAATGAAAATAATCGAATTGAATCGGAAAGAATAGAATTGAATTGAAAAGTATCAAATCGAAAAGAATTGAATTGAATCGAAAGAATGAATCAATTCAAAAAGAATCTAATCGAAAAGGATCGAATCAACGAATCGAAAAAAATCCAATCGAATCGAATCCATTAGAAAAGAATCGTATCAAATCGAAAAGAATCGATTTGAATGGAATCGAATCGAATCGAATCGAAACGAATCGAATCCAAATGAATTGAATCTAAAAGAGTCGATCGAAAACAATCGAATCGATTTGAAAAAAACTGAGGGGTTAGAGATTGAAAAGAATCGAATTGAATTGAAAGGAATCGAATCAAAAAAGAATTGAATCGAATCAAATCGATTCGAAAAAATAGAATCGAATTGAATTGAAAAGAATCGATTCGAATCGAAAAGAATCTAATCGAATTGAGAAGAATTGAATCTAATCGAAAAAAATCAAATTGAATCGCACCAATCAAAAGAATCAAATTGAATGGAAGTGAAAAGAATTGAATCGAATCGAAAAGAATTGAATCGAATTGATTCTAAAAGAAAGGAATGCGAATCGAAAAGACTCGAATCGAGAGATTCGAATCAAATCGAATTGGAACAAAATGAATCGATTCAATACAATCAAAAAGAAACGAATCAAAAACTATCATATCGAAACGAAAAAAATTGTATCGAATCGAAATAAATCGATTTGAATCGAATCGAAAAGGATCGAATCGATTTGCAATGAATCAAATAGTCGAATCGAATCAAAAAAATTGAATCGAATCGAATTGAAAATAATTGAAACAAATCAAATAAAAAGAATCGAATAGAAAAAATCGAATCAAATAAAAAAGAATCGAATCCAATCGAAAAGAATTGAATTGAACCAAACCAAAAACAATCGAATCGAATCAAATCGAATCAAAAAGAATTGAATCGGAGTTTCGAATCAAATCAAATTGAATCGAAAAGAATCTAATCAAATCGAAAAGATTCAAAAAGACTCTAAAAGAAACGAATCAAAAAGAATCGAATTGAATCGAAAAGAATCGTATCTAATCGAATTGAAAAGAATTGAATCCAAATGAATCGAGTCGAAAGGAGTGGAATCGAAAAGAATAGAATCGTTTAAAAAAAACGTATCGAATTGAATCGCATTGAATCGAAAAGAATCGAATCGAATCGAATATAAAAGAATCAAATCGAATTGAAAAGAGTCGAAACAAATTGAATCAAAAATAATCGAATTGAATAAAACAGAATCAAATCGAAATGAATCAAATCAAATCGAAAAGAATCGAATCCAAAATAATAGAATCGAAGAGTCGAATCTAAAAGAATCTAATCGATTCGAAAAAAACGAATCGATTCGAATCGAATCACCTCGAAATGTATTAAATTGAATCAAAATGATCAAATCGAATCGAATCGAAAAGAATCGAAACGAATCAAATCGAATCGAAAAGAATTGAATCAAATCGATTCGAAAAGAAACAAATTCGAATCGAAAAGACTTGAATCGAATCGAATCGAAAAAAATCGAATTGAATCGCACTGAATCAAAAGAATCGAATCGAATGGAAGTGAAAATAATAGAATTGAATCAAATCAAAAAGAATAGAATCGAATCGATTCGAAAAGAAAGGAATTCTAATAAAAAAGACTCGAATAGAAAGATTCAAATCGAATCGAAAAGAATCAAATCAAATCGAATGAAAAAGAAACGATAGAAAACTAGCGAATCGAAACGAAAAATATCGAATCGAATCGAGAAGAAACGAATCGAAAAGAATCGAATTGAATCGAATCCAAAAGAATCGAATCCAAATGAATCAAATCGAAAAGAGTCGAATCGAAAAGAATCGAATCGATTTGAAAAAAGAACAAATCGAATGGTATCGAATCAAAAATAATCGAATCGAATCAAAACGAAAAAATAGAAAAGTATCGATTCGAATAGAAAAGAATCGACTCAAATCGAATCAAAAAGAATTGAATCGAATCAAATTGAATCGAAAAGAATCGAATCGAATTGAATAGAAAAGAATCGAATCGAATTGGAAGGAATCGGAAAGAATCGAATCAAATAGAAAAGAATCAAATAGAATAGAATAGAATTGAAGAGAATCGAATAGAATACATTCAAATCGTATCGAATCGAATCGAAAAGAATCCAATCGAATTAAATACAAAAAAATCAAATCGAATCAAATCAAATTGAAAAGAATCGTATCGAATCGAATCGAATCTAAAATAATCGAATCAAAAAGAATTGAATTGAATAGATTCGAATTGAATTGAATCGAATGAAAATAATCGAATCGAATCGAAAAGAATCGAATTTAATCGAAAAGAATCAAATCAAAAAGAATCATATCGAATCAAACAGAATGGAATCGAATCGAAAAGAATCGAATCAAAAAGGATCGATCGACGAATCGAAAAAAATCGAATCGAAAAGAGCCGAATCGAATCGAATCGATTTGAAAAGAATCGAATCATATCTAAAAGAATCGAATCGAAAAGAATCGAATCGAAATGAATCGAATCGAAAAGTCAATCGAAAACTATCAAATCGATTCAAAAAAATCGAATCGAATCGAATTGAAAAGAATCAAAAAGAATCGAATCGAATTGAAAGGAATCGAATCGAATAGAAAAGAATCGAATCGAATCAAATCGATTGAAAAAATCGAATCGAATCAAATTGAAAAGGATCTATTCGAATCGAAAAGAATTGAATTAAATCGAATCGAAAGAATCGAATCAAATCGAATTGAAAAAAATCAAATCGAATCGCAACAAATCAAAAAATCAAATCAAATGTAAGTGAAAAGAATCGAATCAAATCGAATTGAAACGAATCGATTCTAAAAGAAAGGAATTCGAATTGAAGACTCGACTCAAAAGATTCGAATCAAATCGAATCGAAACAGAAAGAATCAAATCGAATAGAATAAAAAAGAAACGAATCGAAACTATCATATCGAAACGAAAAAAATCGTATTGAATCGAAAAAAAATGAATCAAACAGGATCAAATCGATTCAAAACGATACAAAAAGAATCGAATCGAAAAGAATCGAACAAATCAAATAATAAAGAATCGAATAGAAAAAATCGAATCGAATCAAAAAGAATTGAATTGAATCGAAAACAATCGAATCGAATTGAATCGAAAAGAATTGAATCGATGAGTATCAATTCGAATCAAATTGAATTGAAAAGAATCTAATCGTATCGAAAACATTCGAATAGAATCAAAAAGAAATGTATAAAAAAATCAAATCGAATCGAATCGAAAAGAATAGAACTAATTGAATCGAAAAGAATCGAATCCAAATGAATCGAGTCGAAAGGAGTGGAATGGAAAAGTATCGAATCGTTTTGAAAAAACGAATCGAATTGAATTGAATTGAATCAAAAATAATCGAATCAAATCGAATTGAAAAGAATAAAAAAGAATCGAATAGAATCAAAAAGAATCGATTGAATCTAAAAGAATAAAATCGAATCGAAAAGAATTGAATAGAATTGAATAGAAAAGAATCAAACCGAATCTTACAGAATCGAATCGAAAAGAATCTAATCTAAAATAATCGAATCGAGGAGTCGAATCGAGAAGAATCAAATAGATTCAAAAAAAATGAATCGAATCGAAAGAATCGCCTCGAAAAAAACTGAATCAAATAAAAAAGAATCGAATCGAATAGAAAAGAACTGAATCGAATCGAAAAGAATCGAATCAAATTGATTCGAAAAGAAAGAATTTCGAATCGAAAACACTCGAATCGAAAACAATCGAATCGCTTCGAATAAAAAAAATCGAATCGAATCGCACCGAATCAAAAGAATCGAATCGAATGGAAGTGAAAATAATCAAATCGAATCGAATCAAATCAAAAAGAATCTAATCGAAACGAAAAGAATGGAATAGAATCGATTCAAAAAGAAAGGCAATAAATCAAAAGGACTCAAAAAGAAAGATCCGAATCAAATTGAATCGAAAAGAATCGAACAGAAAACAATCGAATCGAAACGAAAAAAATCGAATTAAAGAGAATCGAATAGAATTGAATCGAAAAAGATCGAATCGAATCAAATAGAAAGGAATCTAATCGAATCAAATCAAATAGCATCAAATCGAATTGAAAAGAATCCAATAGAATTAAATCGAAAAAATCAAATCGAATCAAATCAAAAACAATCGTATCGAATCGAATCGAATCGAAAATAATCGAATCGAAAGCATTGAATTGAATAGATTCGAATTGAATCAAATCGAATGAAAATAGTCGAATCGAATCAAAAAGAATCGAATCAAATTGATTCGAAAAGAAAGAAATTCGCATCGAAAACACTCGAATCGAAAAGACTCGAATCGAATAAAAAAAATCGAATCGAATCGCACCAAATCAAAAGAATCGAATCAAATGGAAGTGAAAAGAATCGAATAGAAAATAATCGATTCGAAAAGAATCGAATCGAATCAAATTGAAACGAAAGAATGGAATCGAATTGAATCAAAAAGAATCGAATCAAATCGGAAAGAATCGAATCGAATTGAAAAAATCATATTGAATTGAATCGAAAAGAACTGCATCGAATCAAATCGAAAAGAATTGAAACCAAAATAATCGAATCGAATGGTCGAATCGAAAAGAATCTAATCGAATCGAAAAAGATTGAATCGAATCAAATCGAATATAATCAAATCGAACCGAAAAGAATCCAATATAATTAAATCGAAAAAAATCAAATCGAATCGAATCAAATCGAAAAGAATCATATCAAATCGAATTGAATAGAAAATAATCGAAATTAATTGAATCGAATAGGTTTGAATTGAATCGAATCGAAAGAAAATAATCGAATTGAATCGAAAACAAAAATCGAAAAGAATCGAAATGAATCGAAAAGAATGGAATTGAATCGAAAAGAATCAAATCGAAAAGAATCAAATCGACGAATCTAAAAAAATCGAATCGAAAAGAATCGAATTGAATGGAATCTATTTTAAAAGAATCAAATCAAATCGAAAAGAATCGAATCGAAAGGAATCGAATCGAATCCAAACGAAACAAATCGAATCCAAATGAATCGAATCGAAAAGAGTCGATCAAAAACAATCGAATTGATTCGAAAAAACGAATCAAATTGTATTGAAAAGAATCAAAATAATCGAATCAAATTGAAAGGAATCGAATCGAATCAAAAAGAATCAAATCGAATCAAATTGATTCGAAAAAATCAAATCGAAATTAAAAGAATCGATTCGAATCGAAAAGAATCGAATCGAATCAAAAAGAATCGACTCGAATCGCACCAAATCAGAAGAATCAAATTGAATGGAAGTGAAAAGAATCGAATCGAATCGAATTGAATCGACTCAAAAAGAATTGAATCAAATCGAATCGAATCGAAAACAATCGAATGAAATCCAATCGAAAAGAATTGAATCGAAGAGTTTCGAATTGAATCGAATCGAATCGAAAAGAACCTAATCAAATCAAAAAGATTCGAATAGAATCGAAAAGAAACGAATAAAAAAAATCGAATTGAATCAAATCGAAAAGAATCGAATCGAATTGAAAGGAATCGATTCGAATTGAAAAGAATTGAATCAAATCGAATCAAAAAGAATCAAATCGCATCGAAAAAAATCGAATCGAATCACACCGAATCAAAAAAATCAAATCGAATGGAAGTGAAAAGAATCGAATCTAATCAAATTGAATCGAAAAGAATCGAATCGATTCTAAAAGAAAGGAATTCGAATCGAAAAGACTCGAAACTAAAGATTTGAATCTAATCGAATCAAAACAAAAAGAATCGAATCAAATAGAATCGAAAAGAACCGAATTGAAAACTATCATATCGAAACCAAAAAAATCGTATCGAATCGAAAAGGATCAAATCGATTCGAAATGAACCAAAAAGAATCGAATCGAATCAAAAAGAATCGAATCAAATCGAATCGAAAATAATCGAAACAAATCAAATAAAAATCGAATAGAAAAAATTCGAATCGAAACGAAAAGAATCGAATCGAATCGAAAAGAATTTAATTGAATCGAATCGAACACAATAGAATCAAATCGAAAAGAATTTAATTGAATCGAATCGAACACAATCGAATCGAATCGAAAAGAATTGAATCGAAGAGTTTCGAATTGAATCAAATTAAACCAAAAAGAATCTAATCGAATCGAAAAGAAACGAATCAAAAAGAATCGAATTGAATCGAAAAGAATAGAATCTAATCGAATCAAAAGGAATCGAATCCAAATGAATCGAGTCGAAAGGTGTGAAATCGAAAAGAATAGAATCTTTTCGAAGAAAACGAATCGAATTGAATCGAATCGAAAATAATCGAATATAATCGAATTGAAAAGAAAAAAAGAATCGAATCGAATTGAAAAGAATTGAATCGAAAGAATCAAATCGAATCGAATTGAATCGAAAAGAATCGAATCGAACATAATCGAATCGAAAAGAATCAAATCGAATCGAATTGAATCGAATCAAATTGAATCGAAAAGAATCGAATCGAACAGAATCGAATCGAAAAGAATCGAATCGAAAAGAATCGAATCCAAAATAATCAAATCAAAGTGTCGAATCGAAAAGAATCGAATCAATTAAAAAAAACAGAATCGATTCGAATCGAGTCAACTCGAAAGGAATCGAATCGAATCAAAAAGAATCGAATCGAATCGAAAAGAATCGAATAGAATTGATTCAAAAAAAAGAAATTCGAATAGAAAACACTCGAATCGAAAAGAATCGAATCAAAAAAATCGAATTGAATCGCACCGAATCAAAAGAATCGAATCGAATGGAAGTAAAAATAATCAAATAGAATCGAATCAAATCAAAAAGTATCTAATCGAATCGAAAAGAATGGAATTGAATCGATTCAAAAAGAAAGGCATTCAAATCAAAAGGACTCGAATAGAAACATTCGAATTGAATCGAATTGAAAAGAATCGAATCGAATCGAAAAGAAACGAATAGAAAACAATCAAATCGAAACGAAAAAAATCGAATTGAATCGAATCGAAGAGAATCGAATCGAATCGGAAAAGATAGAATCGAATCAAATCGAAAGGAATCTATTCGAATCAAATCGAATAACATCAAATCGAATCGAAAAGAATCCAATCGAATTAAATCGAAAAAAACCAAATCGAATCGAATCAAATCGAAAACAATCGTATCGAATCGAATCGAATCGAAAATAATCGAATCGAAAAGAATTGAATTGAATAGATTCAAATTGAATCAAATTGAATGAAAATAATCGAATCGAAAAGAATACAAAAGTATCGATTCGAATCGAAAAGAATCGACTCGAATGAATCCAAAAGAATCAAATCGAATCAAATTGAATCGAAAATAATCGAATCGAATCGGAAAGAATCGAATCGAATCGAAAAGAATCAAATCAAATCGAATCGAAAAGAATCGAATTGTAAAGTATCAAATAGAATAGTTTCAAATTGAATTGAATCGAATCAAAATAATCGAATCGAATCGAAAAGGATGAATCGAATAAAATTGAATAGAAAAAAATCGAATCGAATCGAAAAGTATCAAATCGAATCGATTCGAATCGAAAAGAATCGAATCGAATCAAATCGAAGAGAATCGATTCGAATCGAAAAGAATCAAAAGGAATCAAATAGAAAAGAATCGAATCAAATCCAATCGAAAAGTATCGAAACAAATCGAATGAAAAAATTCGAATCAAATCACAAAAATCGAATTGAACTGAAAAGAAAAGAATCAAATCGAATCGAAAAGAACCGAATCAAATCAAATTGAAAAGAATCGAATTGAAAGGGATCTAATCGAATAGATGCAAATCAAATCGAATCGAAAAGAATTGAATCGAATCAAAAAGAATCAAATCGAATCGAATCAAAAAGTATCGAATTGAATTGAAAAAACGAATCGAATCTAATCTAAAAGAATCGAATCGAATCGAAACAAATTGAAAAGATCGTATCGAATCGAATGGAAAAGAATCGAATCGAATCGAATCAAATCCATTTGAAAAGAAAGGAATTCGAATCGAAAAGACTCGAATCGAAAAGAATCGAATCGATGCGATTTGAAAAAAATCGAATCGAATCGCATGGAATAAAAGAATCAAATCAAATGGAAGTGTAAAGAATCGAATTGAATCGGAAAGAATCGAATCGAATTCGAAAGATTCGAATCGAATCAAATAGAAAAGAAACGAATCAAAAACCATCAAATCAAATCGAAAAAAATTGAATCGAATCGCATCGAAAAAAATCCAATCGAATCGAATCGAAAAGAATCGAATCAAATCAAATTGAAAAGAATCGAATCGAGTCGTTTGGAAAAGAAAGGAATTCGAAACGAAAAGACTCGAATCGTAAGATTTGAATCGAATCAAATCAAAAAGAAACGATTCAAAAACTATCAAATCGAAACGAAAAAAATCGAATCGAATCGAAAAGAATCAAATCGAATCGGAAAGGATCGAACTGAATTGTATCGAAAAGAAAAGAATCAAATCAAATTGAAAAGAATCAAATCGAATTGAATCGAAAAGAATCGAAAAAATCTAATAAAAAAGAATCGAATAGAAAATATCGAATCGAATCAAAAAGAATCGAATCGAAAAGAATTGAGTGGAAAAGAATCGAATCAAATTGATTCGAAAAGAATAAAATCGAATCGAAAAGAATCGAATCAAATCGAAAAAAATCGAATCGAAAAGAATCAAATCGAATCGAAAGGAATCGAAAAGAATAGGAAACTATCGATTCGAATAGAAAAGAATCTTCTCGAATTGAATCGAGAAGAATCGAATTGAATAAAAAATCGAATTAAACCTTAAAGAATAGAATAGAATCGAAAAGAACCGAATCGAATCAAATCGAAAAGAATCTAATAGAATAGATTCAAATCGAATTGAATCGAATCGAATTGAATTGAAAAGAATCGAATCGAATAGAAAAAAAATGGAATTGAATCGAATCTAAAAGAATTGAATCAAAAAATCAATTCGAATGGAATCAAAAAGAATCGAATCAAATCAAATCAATTCGAAAAGAAAGGAATTCAAATCAAATTGAATCAAAAAGAATCGAATAGATTCGAATTGAATCGATTCGAAAAAATTCGAAACAAATCTAATCAGATCGAATGGAAAAGAATCGAATCAAATCGAAAAGAATTGAATCGAATCGAACCGAATCGAATAAAATCGAATAGATCGAATCAAAAAGAATCGAATCGATTTGTAATGAATAGAGTAGAATCGAATCGAAGTGAAAAAATTCGAATCGAAAAGAATCAAAATGAATCGAATTGAATCCAAAAGAATTGAATCGAATTGAACACTATCAAATCAAATCCAAAGAATCGAATAAAATCGAAAAGAATAAAATCAAAACAATCGAATCGAAATGAAAAGAATCCAATTGTATCGAATCAAATCGTAAACAATCAAATCGAATCGAATTGAAAAGAATCAAATTGAATCGAATTGAAAAGAATAGAATGGTATCGAATTGAATCGAAAAGAATCGAATCATATCTAATTAAATTGAAAAGAATCAAATTGAATAGCATCGAAAAGAATCGAATCAAATCGAAAAGAATCGAATCAAATCGAAAAGAATTGAATTGAATTGAATCGAATTGAAAAGAATCGAATCGAACCGAAAAGAATCGAATCGAATGGAATCGAATCGAATTGAATTGAATTGAAAAGAATTGAATTGAATCGAAAAGAATCAAATAGATTCGAATCGAATTGAATCGAAAAAATTCGAAACGAATCTAATCAGATCGAATGGAAAAGAATCGAATTGAATCGAAAACAATTGAATCGAATCAAACTGAATCGAAAATAATCGAATAGATTCAATCAAAAAGAATTGATTGATTTGAAAAGAATAGAGTAGAATCGAATTGAAGCAAAGCGAAAAGATTCGAATTGAATCGAAACGAATAGAATTGAGTCGAATCAAACAGTATCAAATCGAATCCAAAGAATCGAATTGAATTAAATCAAAAAGAATCGAATCGAAATGAAAAGAATCCAATTGTATTGAATCAAATCGTAAACGATAAAATCGAATCAAATACAAAAGAATCAAATTGAATCGAATCGAAAAGAATCGAATGGTATCGAATTGAATCGAAAAGAATCGAATCATATCTAATTGAATTGAAAAGAATCAAATCGAATAGAACCGAAAAGAATCGAATTGAATTGAATTGAAAAGAATCAAATCGAATTGAATAAAAAAGAATCGAATCGAATAGCATCGAAAAGAATCTAATCGAATCGAAAAGAATCGAATCAAATCGAATTGAAAAGTATTGAATCGAAAAGAATTGAAATGAACCGAAAAGATTCGGATCGAATGGAATCGAATCGAATTTAATTTAATTGAAAAGAATTGAATTGGGGATCCCTGGGTGGCGCAACGGTTTGGCGCCTGCCTTTGGCCCGGGGCACGATCCTGGAGACCCGGGATCGAATCCCACGTCGGGCTCCCGGTGCATGGAGCCTGCTTCTCCCTCTGCTTGTGTCTCTGCCTCTCTCTCTCTCTCTGTGACTATCATAAATAAATAAAAATTTAAAAAAAAATTTAAAAAAAGAAAAGAATTGAATTGAATCGAATTGAATCGAAAATAATTGAATAGATTCGAATCGAATTGAATCGAAAAAATTCGAAACAAATCTAATCAGATCGAACGGAAAAGAATCGAATCAAATCGAAAAGAATTGAATCGAATCGAACCAAATCGAAAAAAATCGAATAGATCGAATCAAAAAGAATTGATTGATTTGAAATGAATAGAGTAGAATCTAATCGAAATGAAGCAAAAAGATTTGAATCGAATTGAAAAGAATCGAAACGAATCGAATTGAATCCAAAAGAATTAAATCGAATCGAACAGCATCGAATCAAATCCAAAGAATCGAATTGAATCAAATCGAAAAGAATCGAATCGAAAAGAATCGAACCGAAATGAAAAGAATCCAATTGTATCGAATCAAATGGTAAAAATCAAATCGAATCAAAAAGAATAGAATTGAATCGAATCGAAAAGAATCGAATGGTATCGAATTGAATAAAAAATAATTGAATCATATCTAATTGAATTGAAAAGAAGCAAATCGAATAGAACTGAAAAGAATCAAATCGAATTGAATCGAATCAAAAAGAATCGAATCGTATTGAATCGAATCGAAAAGAATCAAATCGAATAGCATCGAAATGAGTCGAAATGAATAGAAAAGAATCGAATCGAATTGAAAAGAATCGAATTGAATAGCATTGAAACGAATCGAATCGAAAAGAATCGAATTGAATAGCATCAAAACGAATCGAATCAAACCGAAAAGAATTGAATAGTATCGAATGGAATCTAAAAGAATCGAATCATATTGAATTGAATCAAAAAGAATCGAATTGAATAGAACCGCAAAGAATCGAATCGAATATAATCGAAAAGAATCGAATCGAATGGAATCGAAAAGAATCGATTCCAATGGAATTGAATTGAAAAGACTCGAATCTAACAGTACCAAATCGAAGTGAAAAGAGTCGAATCAAATAAAATCGAAAAGAGTCTAATTGAAACGAAAAGAATTGAATCGAATCGAATCGAATAGAAAATAATCGAATTGAATTGAAAAGAATCGAATCGAATGGAATTGAATTGAATCAAAAAGAATCAATCGAATGGAATTGAATAGAAAAGAATCGAATAGATTTGAATCAAAACGAATTGAAAAAAAACGAAACGAATCGAATCATATCGAATGGAAAAGAATCGAATCGAATCGAATCGAAAGAATCGAACTGAATCGAAAAGAATCGAATCGAACAGAACCAAAAAGAATCGAATCAAATTGAATTGAAGATTCGTATCGAATCGAATTGAATTGAATCGAAAAGAATCGAATCGAACAGTATTGAATCTAATTGAAATGAATTGAATCAAATAAAATAGAAAAGAATCAAATCGAAACGAAAATTATCGAATCGAATCAAATCGAATTGAAAAGAACCGAATCAAATAAAATCGAAAAGAATCGAATCGAAACAAAAAGAATCGAATCGAATCGAATTGAATTGAAAAGAATCGAATTGAATCAAAAAGAATCAAATTGAAAAATATCGAATCAAAGCGAAAAGAATCGAATCGAATCAGAAAGATCGAATCGAATCGAAAAGAATCGAATTGAATCGAATTGAATAGAAAAGAATCGAATCGAATCAAATCGAAAAGAATGGAATTGAAGAGAATCTAATCGAAATGAAGAATTGAATCGAACCGAATCAAAAAGAATCGAATCGAAACGACAAGAGTCAAATCGAATCGAATCGAAAAGAATCGAATCAAAACGAAAAGAATCAAATAGAATCGAAAATAATAAAATCGAATCGAATCGAAAAGAATCGAATAGAAAAAAATCGTATCGAATCGAATCGAAAAGATTCGAATTGAAAAGAATAGAATCGAAAAATTCGAATCGAATCAAATCGAAATGAATCGAATCAAATCAAATCGATCGAAAAGTACAAATCAAAAAACATCAAAGAGAATTGAAACGAATCGAAACAAATCGAATTGAAAAGAATCGTATCAAATCAAATCTAAAAGAATCGAATCGAATTGAATCAAAAAGAATGGAATCGAATTGATTCGCATTGAAAAGAATCCATCGAATCGTATTGAATCGAAAGAATCGAATCGAATCGAAAAGAATTGAATTGAATGGAATCAAATTTAATCGAAAAGAATCAAATCGAATTGAATCGAAAAGAATTAAATCGAACAGTATCAAATCGAATTGAAAAGAATTGAATCAAATCGAAAAGAATCGAATCGAAAAGAATCGAATCCAATTGAATTCAAAAGAATTGAATTGAAACGAGAAGAATCGAATCGAATTGCATCGAATCGAAAATAATTGAATCGAATTGAATAAAAAACAATCGAATCGAATCGAATTGAAAATAATTGTAATTGAATCGAATTGATAATCGAATGAATCCAATCAAATCGAGTCAAATCAAAAATAATTGAATCGAATCAAATAGATTAAAAAACAATCGAATCGAATCGAATCGAAAAAAATCAAATTTAATCGAAAAGAATCAAACCGAATTGAAAAGAATCGAATCAAAAATTATTGAAATGAATCGAATCGAGTAGAATCGAATTGAAGCTAGGGGAAAAGAATCTAATCAAATAAAAAATTATCTAAACGAGTCCAATTGAATCGAAAAGAATTGAATCGAATCGAATCAAAAAGAATCGAATCGAAATGTAACAAATTGAATCCAAATGATTGAATCGAATCAAATCGAAAAGAATCGAATTGAAACGAAAAGAATCAAATCGAAGAGAATCTAATTAAAACGAAAAGAATCGAATCAAAAAGAATTGAATCGAAACGACAAGAGTCAAATCGAATTGAATCGAAAAGAATCAAATTGAAAAGAATTGAAACGAATTGAAAAGAATCGAATCGAAAAAATCGAATCGAAAAGAATCGAATTGAATTGAATTGAATCGAAAAGAATCGAATCAAATCGTATCGAATTGGAAAGAATCGAATCGAATCGTATCGAATCGAAAAGAATCAAATCGAATCAAATCGAAAAGAATTGAATTGAAGAGAATAAAATCGAAATGAAGAATCGAATAGAATCGAATCAAAAAGAATCGAATCAAATCGAAATGAATCAAATTGAAAAGAATCAAATAGAATTGAAAAGAATGGAATCGAAAAAATCGAATAGAATAGAATCGAATTGAATTGAATCGAATCGAAAAGAATCGAATCGAATCGTATAGAAAATAAAAGAATCAAATCGAAAAGAATCGAATCGAATGGAATCGAATCGAATCGAATAGAAAAAAATCAATCGAATCGAATTGAATCAAAAAGAATCGAATAGATTCGAATCGAAACGAATCGAAAAAAATCGAAACGAATCGAATCAAATCGAATCAAATCGAAAAGAATCGAATCGAACTGAACCAAAAACAATCTAATCGAACAGAACCGAAAAGAATCGAATCGAATTGAATCGATAAGAATCGTATCGAATCGAATCAAATTGAATCGAAAAGACTCGAATCAGATCTTATATACTCGAAACAAAAAGAACTGAGTCGATTCGAATCGAAAATATCAAACCGAATCGAAAAGAATCGAATCAAAAAGAAAAGAATCGATTCAAATCGAAAATAATCGAATTGAATCAAAACTATTTGAATCGATACGAAATGAATGAATCGAAAATAATAGAATCAATTAGAACCAAATCGAAATGAAAATAATCAAATTGAATCGAATTAAAAATAATCGAATCAAATCAAATAGAAAATAATTGAATCGAATTTAAACGAAAATAATCGATTCGCATTGAATCGAATCGAAAATAATCGAATTGAATTGAAAATAATGAAATCGAATAAAAATAATCGAATCAAAAGTAATCTTATAGAATCGAAAATAATCGAATCGAATCAAATCAAATAAAAAATAATTGAACCGAATCAATCGAATTGAATTGAAAATAATCTAATCGAATCGAACCGAATTAAATAAAAAATAATCGAATCGAATCGAATTGAAAATAATCGAATCGAATCGAAAAGAATCTATCGAATCAAAAATAATCAGATTGAATCGAAAATAATCAAATCGAATCCAATCAAATCGAATCGAAAATAATCAAATTGAATTGAAATGAATCGAAAATAATCGAATCGAATCAAAATTAATCGAGTCGAATCAAATCGAATCGAATTGAAAATAATCAAATTAAATAGAAATTAATCGCATCGAATCGAATTGAATCGAAAATAATCAATTCACAGAAATCAAATCGAAAATAATCCAATCGAATTGAATCGAAAATAATCGAATCAAATCGAAAATAATCGAATCGAATCGAAAATAATCCAATCGAAAAGAATCTAATGGATTCGAATCGAAAAAATCTAATCGAAACCAATCGAATCGAAATAATCGAATCAAATCAAAAAGAATCAAATGAAATCAAATTGATAATACACTAATCGAATCATCGAATCGAATCGAATAGAAAATAATCGATTCGCATCTAATCAAATCGAATTGAAAATAATCGAATCGAATTGAATCGAAAATAATCGAATTGAATCTAAAATAATCGAATTGAATCTAAAATAATCGAATCAAAAAGAATCGAATCGATTCAAATAGAAAATAATCGAATCAAATAAAAAATAATCTAATCGAATTGAATCGAAAATAATCGAATTGAATGCAATCGAATTGAATCGAAAAGAATCGAATTGAATATAAAATAATCGAATCAAATCGAATTGATAATCGAATCAAATCATCGAATCGAATCGAATCGAAAATTATCAATCCGCCTCGAAACGAATCGAAAATAATCTAATCAAATTGAATCGAAAATAATTGAATCTAATCGAAAATAATCGAATTGAATCTAAAATAATCAAATCCCAAAGAGTCGAATCTATTCGAATCGAAAATCAAATCGAATCCAAAGAATCATATCTAAACAAAAATAATCAAATTGAATTGAAATTAATCAAATCGAATCGAATATTTTTCAATTTGTTTCGATTTTTTTTATTTGATTCGATTCATTTCAATTTGATTCAATTCGATTTGATTCTTTTCAACTGGATCGATTCTTTTTGATTCCCTTCTTTTCAATGTGATTCGATTCAATTCTGTTCGATTTGATTCAATTCAATTCGATTTTTATCAATTTGATTAGATTATTTTGGATTTGATTCGATTTGATTCTTTTCACTTCTATTCGATTCGATTCGATTTTTTCAATTCATTTTGATTCTTTTTGATTCAATTCGATTCTTTTCAATTTGATTCGATTCGATTCAATTCTTTTCGATTCGATTCGATTAGATTCGATTCTTTTCTATTCGATTCGAATCAAATATTTTCAATTAGATTCGATTCGATTATTCGAATGAATCGAATCGTAAAGAATCAAAAAGAATGGAATCGAAGAGAATCGAATCGAAAAAAATCGAATCGAATCAATCGAATCAAAAACAATCAAATAGAATGGAAATGAAAACAATTGAATCGAATTGAAAAGAATTGAATCGAATTGAAAATAATCGAATCAAATTGAATTGAATCAAAAAGTATTGAACCGAATCGATTCAATAATAATCGAATCGAATCGAATCAAAATATCGATTCGTATTGAATCGAATCTAACTGAAAATAATTGAATTGATTTGAAACGAAAATAATCAAATCGAATGGAAAATAATCGAATCGAATTGAAAATAATCGAATCGAAAATAATCAAATTGATTCGAATGGAAAATAATCGAAACGAATTGAAAAGAATCGAATCAAATCGAAAATAATTGAATCGAATCGAAAATAATCAAATCGCATCAAATCAAAAATCATCAAATCGAAAATAATCAAATCGAATTGAAACAAATCGAATCGAATTAAAATGAATCAATTCGAAAATTATTGATTCACATCAAATCAAATAAAAAATAATGGAAATGAATAGAATCGAAAATAATCGAATCGAAATGAAAATAATCGAATCGAATCAAATCCAATATAATCGAATCGAATCTAAAATAATCAAATCGAATCCGAAATATTGAATCAAAAAGAATCGAGTCGATTCAAATCATAAATATTGAATTGAATCGAAAAGAATCGAATCGAATTGAAAAGAATTGAATAGAATTGAAAAGAATCGAATCGAATCGAATCAAAAATGATCAAATCGAATCAAAAATAATCAATTCGCATCAAATCAAATCGGAAATAATCAAATTGAATTGAAAAGAATCGAATCGAATCGAAAATAATCTAAACTAATCCAATCGAATCAAATCAAAAATAATCGAATCTAATTGAATCAAATCGAAAATAATCGAAACGAATCGAACCAAATTGTATCTAAATAATCGAATTGAATCGAACTGAATTGAATCGAAATAATCGAATCGAATTGAACCGAATTGATTCGAAAATAATCGAATCAAATCGAATTGAATTGAATCAAAAATAATCGAATCAAATCAAATCGAAACTTAAATAATCGAACTGAATCAAATCGAATTGAATCGAAAATACTTGATTCGAATCGAACTGAATTGAATCGAAAATAATCGAAACGAATCGAAAAGAATTGAATCGAATAAAAAATAATTGAATCGAATTGAAAATAATTGAATCGAACCCCATCAAATTGAATCAAAAATAATCAAATTGATTTGAATTGAATCGAAAATAACCGCATCGAATCGAATTGAATTGAAAATAATCGATTCGCATCGAATCAAATCGAAAATAATCCAATCAAATTGAATAAAAAATAATCGATTCAAATCGAAAATAATCAAATCGAATCGAAATAATCCAATAGAAAAGAATCGAATTGATTCGAATCGAAAATAATCGAATCAAATCGAAAAGAATCGAATCTAATCAAATCGAATCGAAAATAATCGAATGAATCGAATCGAATAGCAAATAATCGATTTGAATTGAATCGTATCGAAAATAATCGAATCGAAATGAATTGAAAACAATTGAATCGAATCGAAAAGAATTGAATCGAATTAAAAAGAATCGAATCGAAAAGAATAGAATCGATTCGATTCGAAAATAATTGAATCGAACCGAAATGAATCGAATCGAATAAAAAATAATCTAATCGAATTGAATCAAAAATAATCAAATCTACTGCAATCGAATCAAACCGAAAATATTCGAATAGACTCGAATTGAATTGAAAATAATCGAATCGAAAAGAATAGAATCAAATCGAACGAAAATAATCGAATCAAACCATCGAATTGAGTCGAATCAAAAATAATCGAATCGAATCGAAAAGAATCAAATTGAATCGAATCGAATCGAATCGAATCGAATTGAAAAGAATCAATCAAATCGAAAGAATCGAATAGAAAATAATCAAATCAAATCGAATTGAATCAAAAAGACTCGAACCGAATCGCATCGACAATAATCGAATCAAATCGAAATATCGATTCGTATTGAATCGAATCGAATAGAAAATAATCGAATTGAATTGAATCGAAAATAATCAAATTGAATCGAAAATAATCGAATCGAATTGAAAATAATCCAATCGAATCGAAAATAATCATATCGATTCGAATGGAAAATAATCGAAATGAATCGAAAAGAATCAAATCGAATCGAAAATAATCGAATCGAATCGAAAATAATCGAATCGAAAATATTCGAATCAAATCGAAAATAAACACATCGAATTGAAATAAATCGAATCGAATTAAAACGAATCAATTCGAAAATAATCGATTCACATCGAATCGATCGAAAATAATGGAAAAGAATAGAATCGAAAATAATCGAATAGAATCGAAAATAATTGAATCGAATCGAATCGAATATAATCAAATCGAATCTAAAATAATCGAATCGACTCTAAAATATCAAATCAAAAAGAGTTGAGTCGATTCGAATCATAAATATTGAATTGAATCGAAAAGAATCGAATCGAATTGAAAAGAATTGAATCGATTGAAAAGAATTGAATCGAATCAAATATAATCAAATTGAATATAAAATAATCGAATCGACTAAAATATCGAATCGAAAAGAATCGAGTCGATTCAAATCATAAATATGGAATCGAATCGAAAAGACTCGAATCGAATTGAAAACAATTGAATCGAATTGAAAAGAATCAAATCGAATCGAATCTAAAATAATCGAATAGAATCAAATGTAATCGAATCGAAAATAATCAATTCGCATCGAATCGGAAATAATCGTATTGAATATAAAAGAATCGAATCAAATAAAAAATAATCTAAACTAATCCAATCGAAAAAAATAGAAAATCATTGAATCGAATCGAATCAAATCGAAAATAATCAAACCGAATCGAACCGAATTGAATCGAAATAATCGAAACTAATTGAACCAAATTGATTTGAAAATAATCGAATCGAATCGAATCTAAAATAATCGAACCGAATCAAATCAAATTGAATCGAAAATAATCGAAATGAATCGAAAAGAATCAAATCGAATCAAAAATAATTGAATCGAATTGAAAATAATCGAATCGAATCCAATCAAATCGAATAAAAATTAATCAAATTGATTTGAATTGAATAGAAAATAACTGCATCGAATCGAGTTGAATCAAAAATAATTGATTCGCATTGAATCGAATCGAAAATAATCCAATCGAATTGAATAAAAAATAATCGATTCGAATCGAAAATAATCAAATCTAATCGAAAATAATCCAATCGAAAAGAATCAAATTGATTCGAATCGAAAAGAATCAAATCAAATCGAAAAAAATTGAATCCAATCAAATCGATTAAAAAATAATCGAATGAATTGAATCGAATCGAATCACAAATAATCAATTCACATCGATCGAATTGAATTGAAAAAATCGAATCGAAATGAATCAAAAACAATCGAATTGAATCGAAAATAATCAAATCAAATAAAAAAGAATCGAATAGAAAAGAATGGAATCGATTTGAATCGAAAATTGAATCGAACCGAAATGAATCGAATCAAAAAAAAATATTCGAATCGAATTGAATCAAAAAGAATCGAATCGAATCGAAAGAATCGAATCAAATCGAATCGAAAATAATCAAATCAAACGACCGAATTGAGTCAATTCAAAAATAATCGAATCGAATCGAAAAGAATCAAATTGAATTGAATCGAATCAAATAGAATTGAAAAGAATTGATCAAATCGAAAAGAATCGAATCGAATAGAAAAGAATCAAATCGAAAAGTATCGAATCGAATAGAACAGAATTGAATCGAATCGAATCGAAAAGAATCAAATCAAATCAAAAAGAATCGAATCGAAATGAATAGAATCGATTGAATCAAATCGAAAAGAATCAAATCTAATCGAAAAAAATCGAATCAAATTGAAAAGAATCGAATCGAAACAAAAGATTTGAGTCGAATTGAATCGAATCGAAAGGAATCAAATCGAATCAAAAAGGTCAAATCCAATCAAAAAGAATAGAATAGAATAGAATCAAAAGAATCGAATAGAAAAGAATAGAATCCAATCAAATCGAATGGAAACGAATCGAATCAAATCGAAAAAAATCGAGTCGAATTGAAAAGAATCGAATCGAATCGTAAAGAATCGAATTGAATCGCATCGAAAAGATTTGAATCGAATAGAACTGAAAAGAATCGAATCGAAACGAATCGAATCAAAAAGACTCGAATCGAATCGAATCTAAAAGAATCAAATCGAATCAAATTGAATCGAATAGAAAAGAATCTATCGAATCAAAAAGAATCGAATCAATAAGAATCTAATTGAAAAGAATTGAATCAAATCGATTAGAAACGAAAAGAATTGAATCGAATCGAATCAAATCAAAAAGAATCAAATCGAATCAAATCCCTAACCCTAACCCCTAACCGCTAACCCCTAACACTAAACCTGCCCTAACCCTAACCCTTAACCCTAACTCTTAACCCTAACCCCAACCCTAACCATAACCCTCACCCTGACTCCTAACCCCTAACCCAAACTCTAACCCGAACCCAAACACTAAGTCTAAACTTAACCCGTACCCTAACCCTAACCCGTACCCTAACCCTAACAGGTACCCTAACACTAACCTGTACCCCAACCCTAACACGTACCCTAACCCATACCCTAACCCGTACCCTAATCCTAAGCCTGAACCCTAACCCGTACACTAACCCGACCCCTAACCCTAACCCTAAATAGTACTCTAACACTAACCCATACCGTAACCCGTACCCTAACCCGTATCCTAACCCTAACCCTAACACATACCTAACCATAACCCTAACCCTAACCCCTAACCCTAACCCTAACCCTAAGACCTAACCCTAACCCTAAACCCTAACCCCTAAACCAAAACCTAACCCTAACAGCTAACCCTAAACTTAACCCCTACCCCTAAACCTAACACTAACCTGAACCCCTCGCCACTAACACTAAACCTAACCCTAGCCCTTAACCCTAACCTTTAACCCTAACCCTAAATAATCCTAACACTAACTGAAACCCTAACCCTAACACTTAACCCTAACATTAACCTCTAACTTTAACCCTAACACTAACACTAACCCTAACACCTAACCCCTAACCCTAGCCCTAACCCTAACCTCTAACCTTAACCCTAACCCTTAACCCTAACCCTACCCCTAACACCCAACCCCTAACCCAAACCCTAACCCTAACCCTTAAACCTAACACTTAACCCTAACCCTAAAATTAAACCTAACCCTAACCCCTAACGCTAACCCTAACCCTAACTCCTCAACCTAACCCTAACCCTAACACTAACCCTAACACTAACTGTAACGCCTAAATCTAAACCTAACCCCAAACCTAACCTGAAACCTAACCTATACACTAACCCGTACCCTAACCTTAACACTCACCCGTAACCTAAACCTAACCCTAGCCTGTACCCTAACTCTAACCCGTACCCTAACTCTAACCCTATCCTGTAAGGTAACCCTAACCCTAACACTTACACTAACCCTAACCCGTACCCTAACCCATACTCGTACCCTAACCCTAACCCATACTCTAACCCTAAACCATACCCTAACCCTAACCCGTACCCTAACCCGTACCTTAACCCTAACCCGTACCCTAACCTGTACACTAAGTACCCTAACCCTAACCTGTTCCCTAACCCTAACCTGTTCCCTAACCCTAACCGTAACCCATACCCTAACCCAAACCCTAAACCTAAACCTAACCCGTACCCTAACCCCTAACCCTAACCCCTCACCCTAAACCTAACCCTAAACCTAACCCTAACAATAACCCTAACCTTAACCCTAAACCTATCCCATAACCTAACCCTAACCCTAATCCATACCCTAACCCTAATCCTAACCCGTACCCTAACCTTAACCCGTACCCTAAACCTAACCCATACCCTAAACCTAACCCTAACCCTAACCCTAACCCATACCCTAACCCTAACCCTATCCTATACCCTAACCCTAACCCTAACCCGTACCCTAACCTTAACCCTAACCCTAAACCTAAACCTAACCCTAATCCTAACCCCTAACCCTAACCCTAAACCTAACCCCTCACCCTAAACCTAAGCCTAACAATAACCCTAACCTTAACCCTAAACCTATCCCGTAACCTAACCCTAACCCTAATCCATACCCTAACCCTAATCCTAACCCGTACCCTAACCCTAACCTAACCCGTATCCTAAACCTAACCCATACCCTAAACCTAACCCTAACCCTAACCCATACCCTAACCCTAACCCTATCCTATAACCTAACCCTAACCCATACCCTAAAACTAACACAAACCCTAAACCATACCCTAACCCATACCCTAACCCTAACCAGTACCTTAACCCTAATCTTACCACACCCTAACACTAACCTGTACCATAACCCTAACCCGTACCCTAACCCTAACCCATACCCTGACCCTAAACCATACCCTAACCCTAACCCGTACCCTAACCCGTACCCTAACCCATATCCTAACCCTAACCCTAACATGTACCCTAACCATAACCCTAACCCTAACCCCTAACCCCTAACCCTAAGCCTAACCTAAACCCATAGCCCTAAACCTAACCATAACCCCTAACTCTAACCCTAACCTTAACCCTAAAACCAACCCCACCCCAAAACCAACCCCAACCCTAAACATAACCTTTACACCTAATCCCTAACCCTAACCCTAACCCTACCCAAACCCCTAACCCCTAATGCTAACCCTAACCGTTAATCCTAACCCTTAACACTAACCCTAACCCTAACCCAAACCCTAACCCTAATTCCTAACCCTTACTGTAACCCTAACCCTAACCCTATCCCTAACCCCTAACCCCTAACCATAACACTAACCCCTAACCCAAAAACCCTAAACCTAACCATAACCCTAACCCTTAACCCTAACCCTTAACCCTAACCCTAACCCTAAACCTAACCCCTAACCCTAATCCATACCCTAACCCTAATCCTAACCCGTACCCTAACCCTAAACCATACCCTAATCCCAACCCTAACCATCACACTAACCCTAACCCGTATCCTAACCCTAACCCGTACCCTAACTTAACCCTAACACGTAACCTAAATCTAACCCTGACCCTAAACCAAACAATACCCTAACCCTAATCCTAACATGTGCCTTAACCTTTACGCTAACCCCAACCCTAACGCTAATGCATACACTAACCCTAAATGGTACCCTAACACTAACCCTAACCCGTACCCTAATCCTAACCCTAAAACTAACCCTAACCTGTACCCTAACCCTATACCGTACCCTACTCTAACCCTAACCATAACCCGTACCCTAACACTAAAACTACCCCTAAACCTAACCCTAACTCTAATCAAAACCCTAACCCTATCTCTAAACCTAACCCTAACCCTAACCTAACCCTAAACCTCACCCTAACCGTATACCTAACATGTAAACTAACCCTAACCCTAAACTAACCCATAAACTAAACCTAACCCTAACCCTAACCGTAAACATTACCCTAGCTCTAACCCTAATGTGTACCTTAACCCTAACCCTAACCCTACCCCAAACCCTAACCCTAACTCCTAACCCTAACCGTAACCCTAACCCTAACCCCTAACCCCTAACACTAACCCTAACCCTAACCCCTACCCTGAACCCGAACCCTTACCCCTAACCCTAACCCTAACACTTAACCCTATCCCTTAACCTTAACCCTAACCCTAACCCAAACCACACCCTAAATCCTAACCCTAACCCCAACCCTAACCTGAACCCTAACTCCAACCCGTACCCTAACCCTAAACCGTAACCTAACCTGTACCCTAACCTCTACCCTAACCCGTACCCAAACCCTAATTCTATCCCGCTCCCTAACCCGAACCCTAAAACTAACCCGTACACTAACCCGTAACCATACCCGTACACTAACCCATAAACAAACCTATACCCTACCCCTAACCCTCACCTGAGCCCGTACCCTAAGCCTAACCCAAACCCCAACCCTAACCCTAACCGTTCCCTAACCCTAACCCTAAACGTATCCCATACCCTAACCCGAACCCTAACCCTAACACTAACCCATAACCTAACCCTAACCATAAACCTAACCCGTAACCTAAACCTAACACTATACCAAACCCTAACAGTACCCTAACCCTAACCCTAACCCTAAACACTAACCCTACCCCTAACCCTAACCCTAACCGAAACCTAACCCTAACACTAACCCTAACTGTAACCTACCCTAAGCCTAACCCTAACCGGTAACCTAAACCTAATCCTAACCCTAACCCTAAACAGTACCCTAAACCTAACCCTAACCCGTACCCTAACCCAAACCCTAACACTAACTCTAAACCTAACCATATCCTGTACCCTAACCCTAACCCTAAACCTAATCCGAACCCATACCCTAAACCTAACCCAAACCCTAAACTTTACCAGTACCCTAACCCATACCTTAACCCGTACTGTAATCCATACCATATCTCTAAACCGTACCCAACCCTAACCCTAACCCGTACCCTAACCCTAATCTGTACCCTAATCCTAAACCTAAACCGAACCCTAATCATAACCCTAACACTAACCTTAACCCATAGCCTAACCCTAACCTGAACCCTAAACAACCCGAACTCTAACTCTAACCCTAGCCCGTACTCTAACCCTAACCGTAACCCTAACTTGTAACCTAACCCTAACCCTAACGCTAAACAATACCCTAATCCTAACCCTATCCCATACCCTAACCCTAAACCTAACCCTAAACCTAACCCTCAACCTAACCTTAACCCATACCCTAATCCTAACCCGCACCCTAATGCTTACCCTAACCCTTACCCATACCCTAACCCAAACTCTAACCCGTACCCTAACCCTAACCTTACCCCAACCCTAAACCTAACGAAACCCAATCCCTAATCCTAACCCTAACCCTAACCCTAACCTAATCCTAAAGTTAACCCTTACCCTATCCATAACCCTAACCCATAACCTAACCCTAACCCTAACCCTAACACTAAACAGTACCCTAACTTTAACCCTAACCCGTACCCTAACCCTACCCGTAACCGTATACCTAAACCGAACCCTAAGCCGTACCCTAACCCTAACCCTAACCCGTACCCTAACACTAACACTAACCCGTACCCTAATCCGTAACCTAACCCGTACCCTAACCCGTAACCTAACCCTAATAATGCTACCCACCTGATGCTACCATCAGGACATGGTTACACTGTTCCCTAACAGGGACCCACCTGGACCTGTTAACTCTGGTCTTCACCTGGGCCACAACTGGACATGGTGACACCGTTTGCCATCTGGGTCTCACCTGGACCTGGTGAGTCTGATCCCCACCTGAGCCTCAACTGTAACTGGTGACTCTCGTTCCCACATGTACCTCATGTGGATATGGTGGATGCAGTGTATTCAGCTTCTCATGTACCTGGTGACTCTGGTCCACACCAGGGCCTCACCGGGACCTGGTGAGTGTGGTTGCCACCTACACCTCACCTGGACCTGGTGATTCTGGTCTGCACCTGAGACTACCCTGGACCTGGTGACTGTGGTCCCCAACTGGGCCTCACTTGGACCTGGTGACTCTGATCCCCATCTGGGCCTCACCAGGCCCTGTTGAACATGATCCTCACCTGGGCATAGATGGGACCCGGTTAATCTGTTCCACAACTGGACCTCACCTGAACCAGGTGACTCTGGTCCTGCTCTGGTCTCACCCTGACCTGGTTGCTGTGAACCCCACTTTGGCCTGACGTGGACCTGTTGACTCTGGTTGCCACCTGCACCTCACCTCGAACTGTTGACTCTGGTCTGTCAAAGGCCTCCCCTGTATCTGGTGATCCTGGTCCTCCCTGGGCCTCACCTGGATCTGGTGACTCTGGTCCCCACCTGGACCTCTCCTGGACCTGGTGACTCTCTTTCCAACATGGACCTCACCTGGATCTGGTGACTCTGGCCCTAAGTTTGGCCTTACTTGGACCTGGTGACTCAACTGTTGTCACCACATGGGACTCAACTGGACCTGGTTACTGTGTTCCACACCTGGGCCTCACGTAGACCTATTAACCATGGT
>CM052485.1:205115-236493 GCA_028533335.1 Chrysocyon brachyurus
GATCCAGGTGAGGTCCATGTTGGAAAGAGAGTCTCCAGGTCCAGGAGAGGTCCAGGTGGAGACCAGAGACACCAGATCCAGGTGATGCCCAGGTGGGGACCAGAGTCACCAGATCCAGGTGGAGCCCAGGTGAGGACCAGAGTTACCAAGTCCAGGTGAGGCCCAGGTGGTGACCAGAGTCATGGGGTCCACGTAAGGACTAGGTAAGGACCAGATTCACCAGGTCCAATTGAGGCCCACGTGGGGACCTGAGTCACCAGGTATGGGTGAGGCCCAAGTGGCAACCCCACTCACCTGGTCCAGGTGAGGCCAACGTGCAGGACAGAGTCACCTGATCCAGGTGATGCCCTGGTGGGGACCGGAGTCACCAGGTAATGTGAGGCTAGAAGGACACCACAGTCACCAGGTCCAGGTGTGGCTCATGTGGGAACGAGAGTCACCAGGTCCAGGTGAGACACAGGTGGGGTCCAGAGTCACCAGGTCCAGATTGAGGCCTAGGTGGGTCCCAGAGTCATCAGGGCCAGGTGAGGCCAAAGTGTGGTGCAAAGTTATCAGGTCCAGTTGAGTCCCAGGTTGGAACCAGTCACCTCGTCCAGGTGAGGCCCACAAGAGTAGTGCCTCCAAGCTCAATCCCGCAATTTCCTAGTAATTCCTGTCTTAGACTGGTGCTACATACTAAGTTCCATACTATCTAATTGAACCCTGCATCCAACGGCAGCTTACATCCAAGAGTTGGGCTCACACGCAGTCCCTCATAGTTCCACACTGCCTGCAGATGGAGTTAGGAACATCCTCACTAGACATGTTTGTCAGAAGCTCATGCAACGCAAGGGGCAACCTGCAGGCTTCAACGGTTGTGTCTCCAGGTGCAGTAGAGCTTTATTCATGGAACGAACTTACTTCCAATTCTGTAAAGTTTGGGTTAGGTTACGGGTTAGGGTTAGAGTTAGGGTCCTGTTTAAGCTTAGGATTAGGGTTAGGGTTAGGGTTAGGGTACGGTTTAGAGATATGGTATGGATTACGGTACAGGTTAAGTTATGGGTTAGGGTACTGGTAATGGTTAGGGTTTGGGTTAGGTTTAGGGTACGGGTTAGGGTTAGGTTTAGGGTTAGGATTAGGGTACGGGTTAGGGTTAGGTTTAGGGTTAGTGTTAGGGTTTGTGTTAGGGTACGGGTTAGGGTTAGATTTAGGGTACTGTTTAAGCTTAGGGTTAGGGCTAGGGTCAGGGTCTGGTTAGGGTTCGTGTTAGGGTTAGTTTAGGGTTTGGGTTAGGGTTAGGGTTAGGGTACAGGTTAGGGTGAGGTTTAGGGTTGGGGTACTGTATAGTGTGAGTGTTAGGGTTAGGGTTATTTTATGGGTTAAGGTTAGTGTTAGGGTATGGTTTAGGGTACAGGTTAGGGTACTGGTTAGGGTTAGGGTTCTGTTTAGGTTTAGGGTAAAGTTTAGGGCTAGGGTTAGGCTTAGGGTTAGTATTAGGGTATGGGTTAGGATGCGGGATAGGGTTGGGTTAGGGTTAGGGTACGGATTCGGGTTAGGGTACGGGATAGGGTTAGGGTATGGTTTAGGGTACGGGTAAGGTTATGGATTAGGGTACGGTTTAGGGTTAGGGTTCAGGTTATAGTACAGGTTAGGTTTAGGGATAGCGTACGGGTGAGGGTATGGGTACGGGTTAGGGTGAGGGTTAGGGTACGGTTTAGGGTACGGGTTAGTGTTAGTGTTAAGTTTAGGGTTAGGGTTAGGCGTTAGGGTTAGGGTTAGGTTACGGTTAGGGTTACATTAGGGTTAGGGTTAGGGTTACTATTAGGGATAGGGTTACGGGTTAGGGTTAGGGTTAGGGTAAGGTTAGGCTTTGGGACCGGGTTAGAGTACGGGTTAGGGTTAGGGTTAGGGCTGGGATTAGGGTTAGGGTTAGGGTACGGGTTTGGGTTAGGGTAATGTTAGGGTACAGGTTAGGGTAAGGGTTAGGGTACCAGTTAGGGAACGATTTAGGTTTAGGGTATGGGTTAGGGATAGTGTTAGGTTTAGGTTTGTGTTTAGGGTTAGGGTTAGGGTACGAGTTAGGGTTACGGATGAGGATTAGGGATAGGGTTAGGTTAGGGTTAGGTTATTGTTATGGTTATGGTTAGGGTTAGGATTAGGGTACGGGTTAGGTTTAGGGTACAGGTTAGGGTTAGGGTTAGGTTATGGGTTAGGATTAGGGTATGGGTTAGGTTTAGGGTACGGGTTAGGGTTAGGGTTAGGTTACTGGTGAGTGTTAGGGTACAGGTTAGTGTATGAGTTAGGTTTCGGGTTAGGTTTAGGGTTAAGGTTAGGGTTAGTGTTAGGGGTAGTTTTCCGGTTAGGGTAAGGTGAGGGATTAGGGTTAGTGTTAGGGTTAGCTGTTAGGGTTAGGGTTAGGGGTGGTTAGGGTTAGGGTTAGGGTTAGGGTACTTTTTATTGTTAGGGTATGGGTCATGGTTAGGGTTAGAGAATGAGTTAGGGTTAGGGTACTGGTTAGTGTACAGGTTAGGGTACAGGTTAGGTTTAGGGTATGGGTTAGGGTTAGGGTATGGTTTAGCCTTAGGGTACGGGTTAGTGTTAGGGTACGGGTACGGGTTAGGGTTAGTGTAAGGTTTAGGGTTAGCGATAATGTATGGGATAGGGTTGGGGTTAGGGTATGTGTTAGGGTACGGGTTAGGGTTAGGGTACAGGTTAGGGTTAGGTTCAGGTTACGGGTGAGTGTTAGGGTTAGGGTACAGGTTAGTGTATGGATTAGGTTTCAGGTTAGTTTAGGGTTAGGTTTAGTGTTAGGGGTTAGGGGTTAGGGTTAGGGTTAGGGGTTAGGGGTTAGGTTTAGGGTTAGGGTTAGGGTTAAGTGTTAGGGTTAAGGGTTAGGGATAGGCTTAGGGTTAGGTTTAGGGGTTAGGGGTTAGGATTAGTGTTAGGGGTTAGGGGTTAGAGTTAGGGTTAGGTGTTAGGGGTTAGGGTATGGTTAGGGGTTAGTGTTAGGGGTTAGGGTTAGGGTTAGGGGTTAGGTTTAGGATTAGGGTTAGGGTTAAGGGTTTGGGTTAGGGTTATGGTTAGGGTACGGGTTAGGGTTAGGGTTAGATACGGGTTAGGGTACGGGTTAGTTTATGGGTTAGGGTTAGCGTACGGTTTAGTGTTAGGGTTCGTGTTAGGGTTAGGGTACAGGTTAATGTTCATGTACAGGTAAGATTAGGGTTAAGGTATGGGTTAGGGTTAGGGTACGGGTTAGTGTACAGGTTAGGGTTAGGGTTTGGTACGGGATAGGGTGAGGGTTATGTTACGGTGAGTGTTAGGATTAGGTTACGGGTTAGTGTATGAGTTAGGTTTCAGGTTAGGTTTCAGGTTAGGTTTAGGGTTAAGGTTAGGGTTAGTGTTAGGGTTAGGTTTAGAGTTAGGGTTAGGGTGAGGGTTAGTTTTAGGGTTAGGGGTTAGGGTTAGGGTTAGGTTTAGGTTTAGGTTTAGTTTTAGGGTTAGGGTTAAGGTTAGGTTTAGGGTACGGATTAGGTTTAGGGTACGGGTTATGGTTAGGTTCAGGTTACGGGTGAGTGTTAGGATTAGGGTATGGGTTAGTGTATGGGTTAGGTTTCAGGTTAGGGTTAAGGTTAGTTTTAGAGTTAGGGGTTAGGGTTAGTGTTAGGTTTAGGGTTAGGGTTAAGGTTAGGGTGAGGGGTTTGGGTTAGGGTTAGGGTTAGAGGTTAGGGTTAGTTTTAGGGTTGGGGTTAGGGTTAAGTGTTAGGTTTAAGAGTTAGGGATAGGGTTAGTGATAGGGTTAGGGTTAGGAGTTATGGGTTGGGGTAGGGTTAGGGTTAAGGGTTCATGTAAAGGGTTAGGGTTAGGGTTAGGGTTAGAGGTTAGGTGTTAGGGATTAGGGTTGGGGTTAGGTGTTAGGGTTAGTGTTAGTGTTAGGGTTAAAGTTAGGGGTTAAGTTTAGGGTTAGGGGTTAGGGTTAGGGTTTGGGTTAGTGTTAGGATTACGGTTAGGTTTAGGGTTAGGGTTAAGGGTTAGTGTTAGGATTAGGGTTAGGTTTAAGGGTCAGGGTTAAGGGTTTGGGTTAGGTTTAGGGTTAGGGTTAGTGGTTAGGGGTTCAGGTTAGGGTTAGGGTTAAGGTTAGGGGTTAAGGTTAGGGTTAGATTTTGTTTTAGGGTTAGGTTTAGGGGTTAGGGATTAGGGTTTAGGTTAGGGTTAGGGGTTAGTGTTAGTGTTAGGGGTTAGGATTAGGGTTATGGTTCGGTACGTGTTAGGGTTGGGGTTAGGATGCGAGTGAGGGTACAGGTTAGGGTACGGGTTAGTGTTAGAGTACTGTTTAGGGTTAGGGTTAGGGGACGGGTTAGTGCACGGGTTAGGGTACGGGCCTAGGGTTTGGGTCCTGGTTAAATGGTACAGGTTAGGTTTAGGTTACAGGTTAGTGTTAGGGTACCTGTTAGGGTTAGGGTACCTGTTAGGGTTAGGGTACGGGTTAAGGTTAGGGTGAGTGTTCGGGTTAGGGTTAGGGTTAGGGGTTAGGGTTAGGGTTAGGACTAGGGTTAAGGGTTAGGGTTAGGATAGGTTTAGTGTTAGTGGTTAGGGGTTAGGTTTAGGGATTTGATTCGATTCGATTCTTTTCAATTAGAGTCGATTCAATGCGATTCAATTCTTTCGATTCGAATCAATTCGATTCAATTTTCAATTCGATTCGTATTGATTCAATTCTTTTCGATTCGATAGATTCTTTTCTATTCGATTCGATTCGATTATATTTGATTCGATTCAATCTTTTCGATTCGATTCAATTCGAGTCTTTTTGATTCGATTCTTTTCGATTCGATTCTTTTCAGTTCGATTCGATTCAAATCTTTTCAATGCGATTCGATTCTTTACGATTCGATTCGATTCGACTCGATTCAACTCTATTTTTTTCGATACGATTGGATTATTTTCGATTCAATTAGATTAGATTCTTTTCGAAACGATTCGATTTGATTCTTTTCGAATCAATTCTCTTCGATTCGATTCTATTCTTTTCGATTCGATTTGATTTTTTCGATTCGATTCGATTCCTTTTGATTCGGTTCAATTCGATTCGAATATTTCATTTCGATTCGATTCTTTTCGATTCGATTCGAATTTTTTTGATTAGATTCGATTCTTTTCGATTTGATTCAATTCGATTCGAATCTTTTCGAATCGATTCTATTCTTTTTGATTCGATTCGATTCTTTTCGTTTCGATTCCACTCTTTTCAATTTGATTCGATTCGATTCTTTTCGATTTGATTCAATTCAATTCTGTTCGATTCGATTCGATACTTTTCGATTCGATTCATTTCAATTCTTTTCGATTCGATTCTTTTCTATTTGATCGATTCTTTTCAATTCGATTCGATTTGATTCTTTTCGATTCTATTCAACTATTTTTTATTCGACTCGATTCGATGATTCGATTCAATTATTTTCAATTTGATTTGATTCGAGTATTTTCGATTTGATTCAATTATTTTCGATTCAATTCGATTTTATTCGATTATTTTCGATTCAATTCGATTGCATTCGATTAGATTATTTTCTATTTGATTTGATTCTTTTCTGTTCGATTCGATTATTTTCTATTCGAATCGATTCAATTCTTTTCGATTCGAGTATTTTCGATTCGATTCAATTATTTTAGATTCAATTCGATTCGATTATTTTCAATTCAATTCGATTTGATGTGAATCGATTATTTCGATTCAATTGCATTCGATTAGATTCGATTATTTTTTATTCGATTTGATTCGATTCTTTTCGATTAGATTTGATTATTTTCAATTGGAAACAATTCGATTCTTTTCGATTGGATTATTTGCGATTTGATTTGATTATTTTCAATTCGATTCGATTATTATCTATTCAATTCGATTGGATTATTTTCTATTGGATTCGATGAGAATTGATTATTTTCTATTCAATTCGGTTTGATTCTGTTTGATTATTTTCAATTCGATTCGATTCGATTATTTTCGATTCGATTCAATGATTTTCGATTCGATTTGATTCGATTATTTTCAAATGAATTAGGTTCAATTCGATTCGATTATTTTTTATTCATTTCAGTTCGATTCGATTCGATTATTTTAGATTCAATTCGGTTTGATTCGTTTTGATTATTCTCAATTTGATTCTATTCGATTCGAATATTTACGATTTGATTCGATTGGATTAGTTTAGATTATTTTCGATATTTTTCGATTCTTTCAATTCAATTCGATTATTTGCATTTTCAATTCAATTCGATTATTTCCAATTCGATTCGATTTGATTATTTTTGATTCGATTAGATTCGATTCGATTCACTTATTATAGATTCGATTCGATTCAATTCAATCTTTTCGATTTGTTTCAAGTCTTTTCAATTCGATTCGAATCCTTTCGATTCGATTCGATTATTTTCGATTTGAATCGATTCTTTTCTTTTCGAATCGAATCATTTCAATTCGATTCAATATTTATGATTCGAGTCGACTCGATTCTTTTTGATTCAATTATTTTAGATTTGATTCGATTATTTTAGATTCGATTCGATTATTTTCAATTCGATTTGATTATTTCGATTCGATTCGATTATTTTCGATTCTATTCGTTTCCATTATTTTCGATTCTATTCGATGTGAATCGATTATTTTTGAATCGATTCATATTAATTCGATTCGATTCGATTCAATTCGATTCGATTATTTTCGATTCGATTCGATTCTTTTCTATTAGTTTTGATTATTTTTTATTCGAATTGATTCCATTCTTTTGATTTGATTATTTTCAATTCGATTCGATTATTTTCGATTCAATTTGATTATTTTCGATTCGAATCAATTCGATACGAATCGATATTTTCGATTCGATTCGATTCGATTCTTTTCGATTCGATTGTTTTCATTTCCAATCTATTTGATTGTTTTCGATTCGATTGATTCGATTGTATTGTTTTCCATTCAATTCGATTCGATTCTATTTGATTTTTTTCGATTTGATTCAACTCGATTAGATTATTTTCGATTCGATTCGATTCGCTTATTTTCAATTCGATTCTATTCAATTATTTTTGTTTCAATTCGATTCGATTCTATTTGATTTTTTTTCAATTTGATTCAATTCGATTCGTTTATTTTCGATTCGATTCGATTCTTTTTGATTCGATTCGAATTGATTAATTTCGATTCCATTTGATTATTTTCGTCTTGATTTGATTCAACTCGATCATTTTCGATTCGATTCAATTGGATTATTTTCGATTCGATTCGAATAATTTCGATTCGATTCGATTTTTTGATTTTATTCAATTATTGTAGATTCGATTTCTTTTCGATTCGATTCGATTATTTTCAATTTGAGTCGATTCGCTTATTTTCGATTCCATTATTTTTATTAGATTAGATTATTTTCGATTAGTTCGATAATTTTAGATTTGATTCGATTTGATTATTTTCGATTCGATTAGATGATTTTCTATTCGATTCAATTCTATTAGATTCGATTATTTTTTATTCGATTTGATTCATTTTGATTATTTTCGATTCTATTTGATTCGATTATTTTCGATTCAATTCGGTTCTATTCGATTCAATTATTTTAGATACGATTTGATTCGATTCGATTATTTTCTATTTGGTTCGATTATTTTCGTTTCGATTCGATTAATTTCGATTCAGTTATTGTCGAATCGATTTGATTTGAATCAATTTGATTTGATCCCATTCGATTATTTTCCATTCGATTCGATTCGATTATTTTCTATTATTTTCGATTCAAATCGATTCGATTTTTCATTTCGATTCTTTTCAATTTGATTCGATTATTTTCGATTTGATCGAGTCATTTCTATTCGATTCGACTATTTTCGATTCGATTCGATTCCATTATTTTCTATTCAATTTGATCGATTCTTTTCAATTCGATTCAATTCCATTCTATTCGATTCTTTTCGATTCAATTCGATTCGATTCGATTATTTTCGATTTGATTCAATTCGATTATTTTCGTTTCAATTCCATTCGATTCGATTCGTTTATTTTCGATTTAATTCTATTCGATTCGATTCCATTATCTTCTATTCGATTTAATTATTTTCTATTCAATTTAATTATTTTCGATTCGATTCAATTCGCTTCTTTTGATTCCATTATTTTCAATTAGATTCGATTATTTTCGATTCAATTCCATAATTTTGGATTTGATTCAATTCGATTATTTTCAATTCGATTCGATTCGATTATTTTCTATTCGATTATATTCTTTTGATTATTTTCAATTCTATTCCATTCCATTCAATTTGATTATTTTCGATTCGATTCGATTGGATTAGATTCGATTATTTTTGATTAGATTTGAATATTTTCGATTTGATTTGATTATTTTTGATTCGAATAGACTCGATTCTTTTTGATTTGATTAATTTAGATTCAATTTGATTATTTTCTACTCGATTCGATGATTTTCCATTCCTGTCAATTTGATTATTTTCCATTCAATTTGATTCGATTATTTTTCATTGGATTCGATGCGAATCGAATATTTTCTATTCTATTCTTCTATTCTATTCTATTCTATTCTTCTATTCTATTATTTTCGATTTGATTCGATTCGATTCGATTATTTTCATTTCAATTCGATTCGATTCGATTCAATTATTTTCGATTCATTTCGATATAATTCGATTATTTTCAATTCGATTCGATTCGATTTTTTATTCGATTTGATTCGATTATTTTTGACTCGATTTGATTCAATTCTCAATTCGGTTCGATTCGAATCGATTATTTTTGATATTATTCGATTAGATTCGATTATTCTTGTTTCGATTCGATTCGATTCTTTTCCATTCGATTTGATTCAATACGATTATCATTTCAATTAGATTCGATTCGATTATTTTCCATTTGATTCGATTCAATTCGATTATTTTCAATTCAATTTGATTCGATTAGATTCCATTATTTTCATTTCAATTCGATTTGTTTCAATTATTTTCGATTTGATTCGATTCTATTCGATGATTTTCGATTCGTTTTGATTTGATTAATCGATTTGATTTGTTTATATTTGATTCGTTTCGTTTCGATTCGATTCGATTTTTTTCGATTCGATCAATTATTTTATATTCAATTCGAATCGATTTGATTATTTTTGATTCGATTCGAATGGATTTGATTCGATTGTTTTCGATTTGATTCGATTCAAATGGATTCGATTTGATTCTTTTCGATTCGATTTTTTTCCAATAGATTTGATTCATTTCGATTCGATTCTTTTTGATTCGATTCTTTTCGATTCGATTAGATTATTTTTGACTCTGTTCGATTATATAATTTTCGATTTGATTCGATTCGATTCAATTATTTTTGATTCAATTCGATTCGATTATTTTCGATTCAATCTGATTCAAGTCGGTTCAATTATTTTCGATTCGATTCTATTCGATTATTTTCAATTCGATATGATTACTTTCGATTAGATTATTTTTGATTCGATAAGATTACTTTCAATTCAAATCGATTCAACTCTTTGATTCAAATAGTTTGGACTTGATTCGATTATTTTCAATTCGATTCAATTATTTTCAATTCAATTCAATTTGATGATTTTCGATTCAATTCAATGCGAATCGATTATTTTCGATTAGATTCGATTCAATTAATTTTGATTCGATTTGATTCGATTATTTTCAATTTTATTCAATTTGATTATTTTCATTTCGATTCAGTGCGATTCGATTTGATTCGATTATTTTTTATTCGATTCGTTTCATATCGATTCGAATCGTTTTGATTCAATTCGATTTTGAATCGATTCTTTTCTCTTCGATTTGATTCTTTTCGATTAGGTTTTTTTTTATTCAAATCGACTCGATTCTTTTAGATTCGAGTATATAAGATTCGATTCGATTAATTTCGATTCGATTCTTTTTTATTCAATTTGATTCTTTTCAATGAGTATCGATTATTTTCGAATCGATTCAATTCAATTATTTTCTATTCGATTCGATTCGATTACGTTCGATTCGATCGATTATTTTCGATTCAATTTGTTTAAATTTGATTATTTATGATTCGATTCGATTGGATTTGTTTCGATTATTTTCGATTCAATTGGATTATTTTTGAATCGATTTGACTGTTTTTTATTATTTTCGACTCGATTCTTTTTGATTAGATTATTTTCGATTCGATTCTATTATATTAGATACGATTCGATTATTTTCGATGAGATTTGATTCGAATCGATTATTTTCGATTCGTTCGATTCGATTATTTTCAATTTGTTTCTTTTCGATTTGATTCCGTTCTTTTCAATTAGATTCTATTATTTTTGATTTGATTAGATTATTTTCGATTCGATTAATTTCAATTATTTTCGATTCGATGCGATTATTCTCGATTCTTATCGATTCCTTTTAATTCGATTCGATTCATTTCGATTCCCTCTTTTCGATTCCATTCGATTCCTTTCGATTCGATTTTCGATTCGATCGATACGATTCTATTCTTTTCGATTCTTTTCAATTCGATTCGATTCGATTCGATTCAATTTTTTTATTCGATTCGTTTTTTTAGATTCGTTTCGATTGTTTTCGATCAAGTCATTGATTCCATTCGATTCTTTTCAATTTGATTCGATTCGATTCTTTTCGATTTGGGTCTATTCGATTTGACTCGATTCTTTTTGATCGACTCTTCGATTCGATTCGATTCTTTAGATTTGATTCTTTCTATTCAATTGATACTATTCAATTCTTTTCGATTCTATCGATTCGATTCTTTTCTATTTGATTCGATTCGATTTTCGAATAGATTCGATGCTTTTCGATTCATTTCTTTTTTATTTCATTCAATTCGAATTGATTTTTTCAATTTGATTTGATTCTTTACGATTCGATTTGATTCTTTTCGATTCGATTCGATTTGAATAGAGTCGATTCTTTTCGCTTCGATTCGATTTGATTATTTTCGATTTGATTCGATTCGATTTTTTCTAATAGATTCGATTCTTTTTGATCAACTCTTTTCTATTTGATTTGATTCTTTTCTATTCAATTTGATTTGATTCCTTTCGATTCAATTCTTTTCGATTGGATTTGATTCTTTTCGATTCGATTATTTTCGATTCGTCGATTCGATCCTTTTCAATTCGATTCTTTTCGATTCAATTCGATCCCTTTTGATTTGATTCTTTTTGATTCTATTTGACTCTTTTCGATTCGATTTGATTTTTTTTTGTTCAATTCAATTCATTCGAATCTATTCAATGCAATTCTTTTCGATTGGATTCTTTTTGATTCAATTCAATTCTTTTCGATTCGATTATTTTTGATTCGTCGATTTGAACCTTTTCAATTTGATTCTTTTCGATTCGATTCGATTCTTGTAAATTCAATTCGATTAATCATTTCGATTTGATTCGATTTGATTTTTTCGATTTGATTCGATTTTTTCGATTTGATTCTTCATTTGATTTGTTTCAATTGTTTTCATTTCGATTCGATAGTTTTTGATTCATTTTTTTCGATTCTTTTCGATTCGATTCTTTTCGATTTGATTCGATTCGAATCTTTCTATTCGAGTTTTTTCAATGTGAATTCCCTTCTTTTCAAAACGATTCGATTCGATTCTTTCAATTTGATTTGATTCTTTTCACTTCCATCGATTTGATTCTTTTGATTTGGTGCGATTCGATTGGATTTTTTTCGATTCGAGACCTTTTGATTCTAATTTCTTTCTTTTCGAATCGATTCAATTCGATTATTTTCGATTCGATTCATTTCAATTCGATTCGATTGATTATTTTCGATTCGATTCTTTTCGATTCAATTCGATTCGTTTTTTTCGATTCAATTCGATTCAATTTTTTTCATTTCGATTCGATAGTTTTCGATCTGTTTCTTTTCGATTCAATTCTTTTCAATTCTTTTCTATTCAATTTCGATTTGATTCTTTTCGATTCGATTTGATTCAATTCGATTAATTTCGATTTGAGTCTTTTCGATTTGATTCGTTTCTTTCGATAGACTCTTTTCGATTCAATTCGATTAGTCTTGATTCGATTCAATTCGATCCTTTCGATTCGATTCTTTTCGATTAGATTGATACGATTCGATTCTATCGATTCGATTCTTTTCTATTTCATTTGAATCGATTGGATTCTTTTCGATTCGATTCAATGCTTTTCGATTCATTTCTTTTCGATTTCATTCGATTCGATTCAGTTTTTTTATTCGATTTGATTCTTTACGATTCGATTCGATTATTTTTGATTCAATTCAATTCGATTTTTTCGAATGGATTCGACTCTTTTCGATTGACTCTTTTCTATTCGATTCGATTCTTTTCAATTCGATTCGATTTGATTCTTTTTGATTTGATTCTTTTCGATTCGATTCGATTCTTTTCGAGTGACACTTTTCGATTCGATACGATTTGATTCCTTTCTATTCAATTCTTTTTATTCGATTCGATTCTTTTCGATTCGATTCTTTTCAATTTGTCGATTCGATCCTTTTCAATTTGATTCTTTTCGATTCGATTCGATCCTTTTCGATTCGATTCTTTTTGATTCGATTCGATTCTTTTCGATTCGATTCTTTTGGATTCGTCGATTCGATTCTTTTCAATTTGATTCTTTTTGATTCCATTCGATCCTTTTCGAATCGATTCTTTTCGATTCAATTTGATTTTCTTATTCTATTTGACTCTTTTCGATTCGATTCGATTCTTTTCGATTCTATTATTTTCGATTCGTCAATTCGATCCTTTTCAATTCGATTCTTTTCGATTCGATTATTTTTGATTCATTTGATTCGATTCATTTCTATTCGATTCGATTTAATTTTTTCGATTCGATTCGATTTTTTTCGATTCGATTCTTCTTTATATTGATTTGTTTTGATTCTTTTCGATTCGATTTGATTCGATTTTTTTAGAATCGATTCGATTCTTTTCGATTCGATTCGATTTGATCTTTTTCTATTCGATTCGATTCGATTTGATCTTTTTCGATTCGATTCTATTCTTTTTGATTCAATTCGATTTTTTTGTTTCGATTCGATAGTTTTTGATTTCTTTCTTTTCGATTCTATTCGATTCAAATCTTTACTATTCGATTCGATTCGATTCTTTTCGATTCTTTTCGATTCAATTTCAAATCTATTCTTTTTGATTCGATTCGATTATTTTCTATTCGATTCAATTCTTTTCGATACGATTCGATTCTTCTTTATTTGATTTTATTCTATTCTTTTCGATTCGATTCAATTTGATTCTTTTTGAGTCGATTCGATTCTTTTCGATTCGATTTGATTCAATTCGAATTTTTGCGATTCGATTCAATTCGATTCTTTTCACTACCATTCGATTGGATTCTTTAGATTCGGTGCGATTCGATTCGATTTTTTTTGATTCGATTCGATTCGATTCTTTTCGATTCGAGTCTATTTGATTTGAATTTCTTTCTTTTCGAATCGATTTGATTCGATTAGTTTCCATTCGATAGGATTCAATTCGATGCGATTATTTTCAATTCTATTCGATTCGTTTCGTTTTGATTTGCTTAATTTCTATTCGATTCAATTAGTTTCAATTCGATTCGTTTATTTTCGATTAGATTAGTTTCGATTCGATTTGATTATTTTCAATTCGATTTATTCGATTGAATTCGATTCGATTATTTTCTATTCGATTAGATTCGATTCATTTTGATTCGATTCGATTAATTTCTATTCGATTCGATTTATTTTGATTTGATTCATTTCAATTCGTTTTGATTCGATTCGATTAATTTTGATTCGATTCGATTCGATTATTTATGATTCGATTCTTTTCTATTAGAATCGATTATTTTCGATTCGATTTGTTTCAATTAGATTCTATTCGATTCGATTAATTTTGACTCTATTCGATTCAATTCTTTCCGATTCGATTATTTTCGATTTGATTTCTTTCAATTCAATTCGATTTGATTATTTTTGATTCGATTCGAATCAATTTGATTTGACTCGATTATTTTTTATTCAATTCATTTCTATTCGAGTTTTTCAATTCGATTGCTTTCGATTTGATTTGATTCATTCCATTTTAATTCAATTTGATTCAATTAATATCGATTAGATATGATTCGATTATTTCCGATTCAATTCGATTCGATTCCATTATTTTCGATTCGATTCGTTTTGGTTTGATTCGATGCGATTATTTTCTTTTTTTTTATTTTTTTTCATTTATTTAAGATAGTCACACAGAGAGAGAGAGGCAGAGACATAGGCAGAGGGAGAAGCAGGCTCCATGCATCGGGAGCCCGATGTGCGATTCGATCCCTGGTCTCCAGGATCGTGCCCTGGGCCAAAGGCAGGTGCCAAACCACTGCGCCACCCAGGGATCCCTCGATGCGATTATTTTCAATTCGATTCGATTCATTTCGAATCGATTATTTTCAATTCGATTCGATTCTTTTCATTTGATTCGATTCAATTCAAATCTATTCGATTCAATTCTTTTCGATTTGATTATGTACGATTCGATTCTTTTCAATTCGATTCTTTTAGATTCCATTCGATTCAATTCTTTTCGAATCGATAATATTTGAATGTTTTTGATTCGGTTCAATTTTTTTTGATTCGATTCTTCTTTATTTCATTTATCTCGAGTCTTTTCAATTCGATTTGATTCGATTCTTTTCAAATAGATTCAATTCTTTTTGATTCGATTATTTTTGATTCTATTCGTTTCTATTCGATTCGATTCGATTATTTTCGATTCGATTTGTTTCGATCGAATTGAGAAGAATTGAATCAATTCGTATCGAAAATAATCAAAACAAATCGAATCAAAAAGAATCGACTCAAAATGATAAAAATCGATCGAATTGAAAAGAATCGAATCGAATCGAAAGAATCGAATTGAAAAGAAATGAGTCGAAACAAATTGAAAAGAATCGAATTTAAAAGAATCGAATCAAATAGATTTGAATTGAATCAAATCGAATCGAAAGAATCAAATCGAATCGAAAGGAATCGATTCGCATTGAAAAGAATAGAATCAAATCGACAAAAATCGAAGCAAATTGAATCGAATTGACAAGAATCGAATCAAATTGAAAAGAATCGAATCGAAAAGAATCGAATCGAATCGAAATGAAAAGAATCCAATTGACTCGAATTGGATCAAATAAAATTGAATAGAATCTAATCGAATTGAAAAGACTCGAATTGAAAAGAATTGACTCGAAATGAAACGAATTGAAAATAATCCAAACGAAACGAATAGAATCGAAATAATCAAATCGAAACGAATCCAAACGAAAATAATCAAATCGAATCAAATCGACTATAATCGAATTGAATAGAATCGAATCGAAAATAATCAAATCGATACAAATCAAATCGAAAATAATAGAATCGAATCAGATTGAAAATAATTGAATTGAAAATAATCGAATCAAATCAAATCGAAATAAATCGAATCGAATCGAATTGAATCGTAATTAATCACATCGAATCGAATGGAAAACAATCGAATTGAATCCAATCGAAATGAATCGAATTGAAAATAATCGAATCGAATCGAACTGAAAATAATCAAATCGAGTCGAATCGAAACAAATCAAAAATAATCAAGTCGAATCGAATCAAAACGAAAATATTCGAATCCAATTGAATCAAAATGAATCGAATCAATAATAATCGAATCGAATCAAATCAAAATGAATCAAATCGAAAATAGTCTAATCGATACGAATTGAATTGAAAATAATCGAATCAAATAGATTTGATTTGATTCGAATCAAATCAAACGAATTTAAATTACTCGAATTGAATCAAAACGAATCGAATTGAATTGAATCGAATTGTTAATAATCGAATGGAATCGAAAAGAAAATAATCAAATCGAATCAAATCGAATCAAAAATAATCGAATCGAATCGAAAATACTCGAATTGAAACGAATCAAAACGAAAATAATCAAATCTAATCAAATCGAATTGAAAAGAATCTAATCGAATCGAAAAGAATTGAATCGAATTGTTTTCAAAAGAAACGAATCGAATAGAATCGAAAAGAAACCAATGGAAAACTATCGAATCGAAATGAAAAAAATCGAATAGAATTGACACGAAAAAAATCGAATCGAATGGAATCGAATCGCAAAAATTTGAATCGAATCAAATCGAATCAAAAAGAATCAAATTGATTCGAAAAGAATCAAATCAATCGAATCAAAAGGAATAGAATCAAATCAAATAAAGAAGAATCAAATCGTATCGAAAAGAATAGAATTGAATCAAATAGAAAAGAATAGAATCGAAATTGAATCGAGAAGAATCGAATCGAATCGAATAGAATTGAAAAAAGAAGAATTGAAAACTATCAAATCGAAATGAAAAAATTGAATCGAATCGAATCAAATCGAAATGAATAGAATCGAATCGAAAAAGATCAACTCGAATCGAAAATAATCGAATCCATTCAAATAAAATTGAATCAAATCGAACCAAAAAGAATCGAAACAAATCAAATAAAGAATCGAATCGAAAACTTTCGAATCGATTTGAAAAAGTCAAATCGAATCCAACCGAAATGTATTGAATTCAATTGAATCGTAAAGAATCGAATCAAAAAGAATTGAATCAAATCAAAAAGAATCGAAATGAAAAGGATCGAATCGACGAATCGAAAATAATCGAATCGAAAAGAATCAAATCAAATAAAAAGGAATCAAATAGAATCAAAAAGTATCGAATTGAATCGAAAAGAATCAGATCTCAAAGTATCGAATCGAATAAAAAAGAATCGAATTGAAAATGATCGAATCGACGAATCGAAAAGAATCGAATCGAAAAGAATTGAATCGAAAGGAATCAAATCGAATCAAATCGAAATGAATTGAAGCGAAAAGTGTCACGAAAAGAATCGAATAATATCGAAAAGAATCAAATCGATCGAATCGAACAAAGTAGAATCAAATCAAATAAAGAAGAATGGAATCATATCAAAAAGAATCGAATCGAATCTAATCGAAAAGAATAGAATCTAATTGAGTAGAATAGAATCAAAATTGAATCGACAAGAATCTAATCGAATAGAAAAGAATCGAAATGAATAGAATCGAAAAGAAACAAATCGAAAACTATCGAATCAAAACAAAAAATCGAATCGAATCGAAACGAATCGAATCCATTTGAAAAAAATAGAATCAAATTGAATCGAAAAGAATCGAAACAAATCAAATAAAGTAGGATTGAATAAAAAAAATCAAATCGAATCGAAAATATCAAATTGAATCGAATCGAAATGAATTTAATTGAATTGAATTTAAAAGAATCGAATCGTAAAGAATTGAATCGAGTTGAAAAGAATTGAATTGAAAAGGATCGAATTGATGAATCGAACATAATTGTATCAAAAATAATCGAATCAAATCGAAAAGAATCCAATCATAAAGAATTGAATCGAATAGATTCGAATTGATTCGAATCGAACGAAAAGAATCAAATCGAATTGAAAAGAATCAAATAGAATAGAAAATAATTGAAATGAATTGAAAAGAATCGAATCGAAAAGGATCGAATAAAAAAAAAGGATCGAATCGAATCAAAAGAATCGAATCGAAAGGAATCGAATCGAATCGAAACGAATCGAATCGAAAAGAATTGAATCGAATCGAATCGAAAAGAATCAAATCGAATCGAAAAGAATCGAATACAAAAGAATCGAATCGACGACTTGAAAAGAAACGAAACAAAAAGAATCGAATCGAAAGGTATCGAATCGAATAGAATCGAATGGAAAATAATCGAATCGAATCAAATAAAAACGAATCGAATCGAATATAATCTAATCGAATCTAATCGAAACAAATCGAATCAAAAATAATCGAATCGAATTGAATCGAAACAAATCAGCCAAAAGTAATCGAATCAAATAGAATCAAAATTAATAGAATCGAATTGAATCGAAACAAATTGAATAGAATCGAATCGAAACTAATCCAATCGAAAATAATCGAATCGAAAATAATCGAATCGAATCGAATCGAAAATAATCAATACGAACCGAATCCAAATTAATCGAATCGAAACTAACTATTCTAAAATAATCGATTCGAATCGATTGAATCTAATGGAATCGAAAATAATTGAATTGAATAGAATTGAAACGAATTGAATTGAAAATAATCGAATCGAAATGAATCGAATCGAAATTATTCGAATCAAAGGGAATTGAATCGAAAATAATCGAATCGATTCAAATTGCATCCAAAATAATCGAATTGAATCAGATCGAAACGAATAGAATCGAAAAAAATTGAATCGTAACGAATGGAATCAAATATAATTGAATTGAAAGGAAACGAATCGTATCGAAAATAATCGATTCGAAACGAATCGAATCGCAAATAATCAAATCGAATCGAATCAAAAATAATCTAATCGAATCGAACTGAATCGAAAATAATTGAATTGATTCGAAACGAATCGAAAATAATCGAATCGAATCTAATCGAAACGAATAGAATTGAAAATAATCAAATCGAAATGAATCGCATCGAATATAATCGAATCGAATCAAAACGAATCGAATCGGAAATAATCGAAACGAAACGAATAGAATTGAAGATATTTGAATCGAATCGAATCGAAAAGAATTGAATAGAATGGAAAAAATCGAATCAAGTTAAAAAAAATGAATCGAATCGAATGAAAAGAATCTAATCGAATCGAAAATAATCGATTCGAATAGAATCGAATCAAATCGAAAATAATCGAATTGAATCGAAACAAAAATACTCGAATCGAATCGAATTGAAACGAATCAAATAGAAAATAATCGAATCTAAATGAATTGAATAAAATATAATCGAAACAAATCGAAGCCAAATTAATCGAATCGAAACGAATCGAATCGAAAATAATTGAATTGAATTGAATCGAAACAAATCAGCCAAAAATAATCGAATCAAATCAAATCAAAATTAATCGTATCGAATTGAATCGAAAAGAATTGAATCCAATCAAATCGAAACTAATCCAATCGAAAATAATCGAATCAATATGAATCGAATCGAAAATAATCGAATCGAATCAAATTTAAAATAATCGAATTGAATCAAAAATAATCGAATCCAATCTAATGAATTGACTTGAATCGAATCAAATCAAATTGAAACGAATCAAATTGAAAATAATCGAATCTAAATGAATCAAAATGAAAATAATCAAAACGAATCGAATCCAAATTAATCGAATTAAAACGAATCGAATCGAAAATAATCGAATCGAATCAACCGAATCTAATCGAATCGAATCAAATTGAAACGAATTGAATTGAAAATAATCGAATCAAAATGAATCGAATTGAAATTATTCGAATCGAATCGAAACGAATCGAATAAAAAATAATCGAATCAAATCGATTTGAATCGAAAATAATCGAATCGAATGAAATCGAAACGAATAGAATCGAAAATAGTCTAATAGAATTGAATCGAATATAATCGAATCGATTCGAAACGAATCGAATCGAAAATAATCGAATCGTTTAGAATCGAATCGAAAATAATCAAATCGAATAGAATCGCAATGAATAGAATCGAAAATTATGGAATCGAAACGAATCGAATGAAATATAATTGAATCGAATCGAAACGAATCGAATCAAAAATAATCAAATCGAATCGAAACCAATCGAATAAAAAAAATAGAATGTACATTAATTGAATCGAAAAAAATCGAATCGAATAGAAATTAATCGAATCGAATCAAATCAAATCGAAAATAATCGAATCGAAATTAAATAAAAAAGAATCGAATCGAATCGAAAGAAATCGAATATAATAGAATCGAAAAAACAAAGCGAATTGAATTGAATCAAAAAGAAACGAATTGAATCGCAAAAAATCGAATCGCAAAGAATCAAATCAAAAAGAATAGATTCGAAATGAATAAAATCAAATTTAAACGAAAAGAATCAAAACGAATCAAATAAAGATGAATCGAATTAAAAAAATCGAATTGAATAGAATTATATTGAAAAGAATCGAATCGAAAAGACTCGAATCTAATCGAATCGAATTGAAAAGAATTGAATCCAAATGAATTGAATCGAATTGATTCGCATTGAATCAAATCGAATGAAAAGAATCTAATTGAATCGAAAATAATAGATTCGAATAGAATCGAATCAAATCGAAAATAATCGAATTGAATCGAATCAAAAATACTCGAATCGAATCGAATTGAAATGAATCAAATATAAAATAATCGAATCTAAATGAATTGAATAAAAAAAAATCGAAACAAATCGAAGCCAAATTAATCGAATCGAAAAAAATCGAATAAAAAATAATCGAATCAAATTGAATCGAAACAAATCAGCCAAAAATAATCTAATCAAATCGAATCAAAATTAATCGAATCGAATTGAATCGAAAAGAATTGAATCCAATCAAATCGAAACTAATACAATCAAAAATAATCGAATCAAAACAAATCAAATAAAAAATAATCGAATCGAATCAAATCGAAAATAATCGAATCGAATCGAATAAAAAATAATCGAATCGAATCGAATGAATCAAATCGAATCAAATAGAAACGAATCAAATCGAAATAATCGAATCTAAATGAATCGAATTGAAAATGATCGAAATGAACTGAACCCAAATTAATCGAATCGAAACTAATCGAATCTAAAATAATCGAATCGATCAAATCTAATCGAATTGAATCAAATTGAAACGAATTGAATCGAAAATAATCGAATCAAAATGAATCAAATTGAAAATATTCAAATCGAATCTAATCAAATCAAAACGAATCGAATCGAAAATAATCGAATCAAATCGAATTGATTAGAAAATAATCGAATTGATTCGAATCCAACTGAAAATAATCGATTCGGATCAAATCGAAACGAATAGAATCCAAAACAGTCGAATCGAAACAAATAGAATATAATTGAATACAATCGAAACGAAACGAATTGAAAATTATCCAATCGAATCGAATCGAAAATAATCGAATCGAATCTAATCGAAAATAATCGAATCATTTAGAATCGAATTGAAAATAATCGAATCAAATCGAATCGCAACGAATAGAATCGAAAATAATGGAATCAAAACGAATTGAATTGAAAATATTCTAATCGAATCAAATCAAAAAGAATCAAATCGAATTTAATCGACGGGAAAAGAATCGAATCGAATCAAAATGAATCGAATTGAATAAAAAAATCGAATCGAGTTAAAAAAATCGAATCGAATCGAATCAAAAAGAGTCAAATCGAATCGAAAAGAATCGAATCAAAAAGAAATCAAATCGAAAAGAATCGAATGGAATCGAAAAGAATCGAATCGAATCGAAAAGTATCAAATAGAAAAGAATCGAATCGACGAATTGAAAAGAATCGAGTCGAAAAGAACCGAATCAAAAGGAATCGAATCGAATTGAATCGAATTGAAAATAATCAAATCGAATCGAATCAAACCGAATTGAATTGAAAATAATCGAATCGAATCGAATCAAAAATAATCTAATCGAATCAAATCGAAACGAATCGAATAGAAAATAATCGAACTGAATCGAATCGGAACAAATCAGGCGAAAATAATCGAATCAAATCAAATCGAAATTAAACGAATTGAATTGAATCAAAATGAATTGAATCGAATAGAATCTAAACGAATCGAATTGATAATAATCGAATCAAAACAAATTGAATCAAAAATAATTGAATCGAATCAAATCGAAAAGAATCGAGTCGAAAAGAATCGAATGGAATCAAAAAGAATCAAATCCAAAAGAATCGAATCAAATCAAAAAGAATCGAATCGAATCGAAGAATCAAATAGAAAAGAATCGAATCGATGAATTGAAAAGAATCGAGTCGAAAAGAACCGAATCAAAAGGAATCGAAATGAATTGAATCGAATTGAAAATAATCAAATCGAATCAAATCAAACCTAATTGAACTGAAAATAATCTAATTGAATCGAATAAAATATATTCTAATCAAATCGAATCGAAAAGAATCGAATCGAAAATAATCGAATCGAATCGATTCAAAAATAATCGACTCGATCGAAACGAATCGAAGCGAAAATAATCCAATCGAAAACTATCAAATCGAATCGAAAAAAACGAATCAAATCAAATCGAAAAAAGAATCGAATCGAATCGAAAAGAATCGAATCGAATTGAAAAAGATTGAATCGAAAAAAGAATCGATTCAAAAATAATCGATTCGAAATGAATTGAATCAAATTGAATCGAAAAGAATCGAAATGAATCAAATAAAGAAGAATCGAATCGAAAAAAATCGAATCGAATCGAATTTAATCAAAAAGAATCGAATCGAAAAGAATCAAATCGAATCGAATCGGAAATAATCAATCCAAAAGAAATGAGTCGAATCGATTCAATGTGACTGGAATCGAATGAAAAGAATTGAATCGAATCGAAAATAATCGATTTGAATCGAATCGAATCAAATTGAAGATAATCGAATCGAAACGAAATTACTTGAAAATAATTGAATCGAATTGAAACAAATCGAATCGAAAATAATTGAATGGAAATGAATCGAATCGAAAATATTCGAATCGAATCGAATCTAAAATAATCGAATCGAAATGAATCGAATCAAAACGAATCGAAACGAATGAAATCAACAATAATCGAATCGAAACTAATTGAATCGAAACTAATCGAATCGAATCGAATCGAAATTAATCGAATCGAAACCAAATGGATTGAAATAAATCTAACTAATCCGAAAATAATCGAATCGAAACAAAACGAATCGAAATAATCGAATCAAATCGAATCGAAATTAATCGAATCGAATCCAAATGAATTGAAATAAATCTAACTAATCCGAAAATAATCGAATCGAAACAAAACGAATCAAAATAATCGAATCAAATCGAATCAAAATTAATCGATTTGAATCGAAACTAATCGAAACAAATCGAATAGAAAATATTCTAATAAAATCGAATCAAATAAAAAATAATCGAATCGAATCGAATCGAAACAAATCAAATCGAAAATAATCGAATCGAAACGAATCGAATAGAAAATAATAGAATTGAATCAAATAGAAAATAATCGATTCGAATCGATTCGAAATGAAGAGAATCGAAATAATCAAATCGATTCAAATCGAATCAAATAGAAAATAATCGATTCGAATCGAATCGAATTGAAAATAATCGATTCGAATTGAATCGATTCGAAAATAATTCAATCGAATCGAAACGAATCGAATAGAAAATAATCAAATCGAATCAAGTAGAAAATAATCGATTGGAAATGAATCGAATCAAATCGAAAATAATCGAATCTAATCGAATGAATCAAATTGAATTGAAAATACTCGAGTCGAATAGAATTCAAACAAATTGATTGAAAATTATCGAATCTAAATGAATCGAATTGAAAATAATCGAAACGAATCGAATCCAAATTAATCAAATCGAAATGAATTGAATCGAAAATAATCGAATCGAATTGATTGAATCAAATCGAAAATAATCGAATCGAATCGAATCGAAACGAATAGAAAATAATCGAATCGAATCAAATAGAAAATAATCGATTCGAATCGATTCGAAACAAAGAGAATCGAAAGAATCGAATCGATTCGAATCGAATTGAAAATAATCGAATCGAATCGAAACGAATCGAATCGAATCAAATTGAAAAGAATCGAATCGAATTGAAAAGAATCGAATCGAATCAAAAAGAATTGTATCAAATCGAATCGAAAAGAATCGAATCCAAATGAATCGAAAAGAATCGTATTGTTTCGAAAAGATTCGAATCTAATCGAAAAGAATTGAATCGAATAGAAAAGAATCAAATAGAATTAGTAGAATTGAATCGAAAAGAATCGAATCGAATTGAAAAAATCGAATCGAATTGAATCGAAAGGAAATGAATCAATAAGAATCGAATCGAATTGAAAAGAATCAAACCAAAACAAATAGAAAAGAATCGAATCGAATTGAAAAGATTTGAATCGAATCGAATCAAAAATAATCATATCGAAACGAATTGAATAGAATCGAAAGGATTGAAACAAAAAGAATCCAATCGAAAAGAGTTGAAACGAATAGAATCAAGTCGAATCAGAAAGATTCGAATATAATATAATTGAAAAGAACTGAAGAGATTCAAAAAGAATCCAATGGAATCAAAACAAAAAGAATCGAAATTTCTAGATCGAAAAGAATCGAATCGAATTGAAAAAAATTGATTTGAATTGAATCGAACCAAATGGAATCGAATCCCATTGAACAAAATCGAATCCAATCGAATAGAAAGAATCGAATCGATTCGAATCAAAAAGAATTGAATCAAATTGAATCGAAGAGAAAAAAATCGAATCAAATAAAAAAGAATCGAATCGAATCAAGAAAATCGAATCGATTTGAAAAATTCGAATCGAATCGAATCGAAAATAGTCACATCGAATCAAAAAAATCGAATCAAAAAGAATCAAATCAAATCGAATAGAATTGAATCGAAAAGAATCGAATTGAATCGAAAAGAATCGAATCGAATTGAGAAGAATCGAATCAAAAAGAATCGAATCGAATTGAAAAGAATCGAATCGAAAAGAATCGAATCGAATCAAAAAGAATCAAATAGTAAAGAATCAAATCGACAAATCGAAAAGAATCGAATCGAAAAGAATCGAATTGAAAGGAATCGAATCGAATTGAATCGAATCGAAAATAATTGAACTGAATCGAATCAAAACGAATCGAATTGAAAATAATAGAATCGAATTGAATAAAAAATGATCTAATCGAATATAATAGAAACGAACCGAATCGAAAATAATCGAATCGAATCTAATCGGAACGAATCAGCTGAAAACAATCGAATCAAATCGAATCGAAATTAAACAAATCGAATTGAATCGAAACAAATCGAATCGAAAATAATCGAATCGAATCAAATCGAAAATAATCGAATCGATTCGAATTCAGGCGAATCGATTCGAAATGAATTGATCGAAAATATACGAATCGAATCTAATCGAAACGAAACGAATAGAGAATAATTGAATCGAATCGAATCAAATCAAAACTAAACGAATTGAATCGAAAAGAATCGAATAGAAAATAATTGAATCAAAATGAATGTAATCGATAATAATTGATCGAACCGAAATGAATCGAATTGAAAATAATCGCATCGAGATGAATAGAATCGAAAATAATCGAATCGATTCAAATCAAATCGAAAATACTCAAATCCAATAGAATTGAAACAAATCGTATCGGAAATAATTGAAGATAAATGAATCGAATCGAAAATAATCGAAATGAATCGAATCAAAATTAATAGAATAGAATCAAATCGAATCAAAAATAATCAACTCAAATCGATCGAATTGAATTGAATCAAAAATAATCGAATCTAATTGAATCGAAAGGAATAGAATCGAAAATAATCGAATCGAAATGAATCGAATCAAATATAATCGAATCGAAACGAAAAGAATCGAATCAAAAATAATCGAGTCGAAATGAATCGAATCGAAAATAATCAAATCGAATCGAATCAAAAAGAATCGAATCAAATTGAATTGAAGAGAAAAGAATCAAATCGAAAAGAAACGAATCGAATGGATAAAATTGAATCGAGTTGAAAAAATCGAATCGAATCAAATTGAAAAGAATCAAACCGAATCGAACAGAATCGAATTGAACAGAATCGAATCGAAAAGAATCGAATAGAATCAAATCCAAAAGAATCGAATCCAAAAGAATTGAATCGAATCGATTCGAATTGAATCGTATCAAATGAAAAGAATCGAATCGAATCGAAAATAATCGATTCGAATCGAATCCAATCGAATCATATCGAAAATAATCGAATCGAATCGAATCAAATCGAAAAGACTCAAATCAATCGAATCGAAAATAATAGAATCGAATCGAAAAGAATCGAAACAAAAAGAATCAAATCGAATTGAATCGAATCAAAAAGAATCGAATCGAAAAGAATTGAATCGAATAGTTCGAATTGAATCTAAAAGAATTGAATCGAATCAAATCGAATTGAAAAGAATCAAATCAATCGAATCAAAAAGAATTGAAACGAATCGAAAAGAATCTAATCAAAAAGAATCAAATCGAATCGAATCGAATCGAAAAGATTTGAATGGAATCGAAAAGAAACGAATCAAAAAGAACCGAATCGAAAGGAAAAGAATTGAACATAATTGAATCAAAAAGAATCGAATCGAACAAAATTGATTTGAATCGAATCGAATAGAAATGAAATGAACCGAATGGCATCTAATCGAAACGAAAAGAATCAAATCGAATCGAATAGAAAAGAATCAAATCAATTCGAATCAAAAAGAATCGAATCGAATCAAATCAAAAACAAGTGAATCAAATAAAAAAATTGAATTGAATTGAAAAGAATAGAATCGAATCGAAAAGAATCGAATCGAACTGAATTGAAAAGCAGTGAATCAAATCAAAACGAAAAGAATCAAATTGAAAAGAATCAAATCGAATAGATTCAAATCGAATCAAATCGAATTGAAAAGAATTGTATCGAACCGAATCAAATTGAGTCGAATCGAAAAGAATTGAATCGTATCGAAAAGAATCAAATAAAATCGAAAAGAATTGAATCAAAAAGAATCTAATCGAATTGAATCAAATCGAATTGAAAAGAATCGAATCAAATCGAAAAGAATCCATTCGAATAGGAAAGAATCGCATCGAAAAGATCGAATCGAATCAAAAAGAATTGAATCGAATCGAAAAAAAGTCAAATCGAATCTAATCTAAAAGAATAGAATCGAATCGAAAAGATTCAAATCCAAAATAATCGAACTGAACAGTCGAATCGGAAAGAAACAAATCAATTCGAGTGAGGTGAGGCTCAGGTGTGGAATAGAGTAACCAGGTCCCAATGATGCCCAGGTGAGGACCAGAGTCACCAGATCAGGGTGACGCCCAGATAGGATCAGAGTCACCAATTCCAGGTTAGGTCAAGAAGGATTCCACAGCAATCAGCTCCAGGTGGGGAACAAAGTCACCAGAACTGGGTGAGGCCCAGATGGGGACCAGATTCACCAGGTCCAGGTGAGGCTCAGGTGGTGACCAGAGTCACCTGGTCCGGGTGAGGACAAGGTAAGGACCAGATTCACCTGGTCCAAGTGAGGCCCACAGGGGGACCTGAGTCATCAGGTATGGGTGAGGCCCAGGTGGCAAACCCACTCACCAGGTCCAGGTGAGGCCAACCTGCAGGCCAGAGTCACCAGATCGAGTCGAGGCCCTGGTGGAGACCGGAGTCACCAGGTAAATGTGAGGCTAGAAGGACACCACAGTCACCAGGTCCAGGTGTGGTTCATGTGGGAACGAGAGTCACCAGGTCCAGGTGAGACCCAGGTGGGGACCACAGTCACCAGGGCCAGATTGAGGCCTAGGTGGGGGCCCAGAGTCATCAGGGCCAGGTGAGGCCAAAGAATGGATCAAAGCTATCAGGTCCAGGTGAGTCCAAGGTGGGAAACAGATTAACTATGTCCCATTGATGCCCAGGTGGGACCAGAGACACAAGGTCCAGACTAGGCCTAAGTGAGGAGTAGATTCACCAGGTCCTGTTGAGGCCCAGTTGAGGACCAGAGTCCTCAGCTCCGGGTGAGGCCCGGAGGGGGAACAGAGTCACCCGGTCCAGGTGATATCCAGGTGGGGACCAGAGACATGAGGTCCAGGTGAGGTACCGGTGGGAACCACAATCACCCGGTCCGGTGAGGCCATGCTGAGGATCAGAGTCACCAGTTCCAGGTGAGGCCCAGGTGGGGCCAGAGTCATCTGGTACAGAAAAGGCTAAAGGAAGGACCAGGTCCAGGTGAGTCCCAGTGGGGAATAGAGTAAACATGTCCCCATGATGCCCAGGTAGGGACCACATTCACCAGGTCCAGATGAGGCCCAGGTGGGGAGCATATTCACTAGGTCCAGATGAGGCCCAGTTGAGGACCAGAATCACCAGGTCTGGTGGAGGCCTAGAGGGGTATCAGAGTCACATGGTCCAGGTGACATCCAGATGGGAACCAGAGTCACCAGGTCAAAGAGAGGTCCAGAGGTGTTACAGAGTCATCATGTTCAGGTGAGCGTCAGGTGTAGAACAGAGTAACCAGGTCCCAATGATGCCCAGGTGAGGACCAGAGTCACCAGACCTGGGTATGGTCCAGATAGGATCAGAGTCACCAATTCCAGGTTAGGCCAAGAAGGAGTCCACAGCAATCAGCTCCAGGTGGGGAACAAAGTCACCAGGACTGAGTGAGGCCCAGATGCGGACCAGATTCACCTGGTCCAGGTGAGGCCCAGGTGGTGACCAGAGTCACCAGGTCCAGGTGAGGACCAGGAAGGACCATATTCACCAGGTCCACGTGAGGCCCACAGGGGGACCTGAGTCATCAGGTATGGGTGAGGCCCAGGTGGCAACCCCACTCACCAGCTCCAGGTGAGGCCAACCTGCAGGCCAGAGTCACCAGATCGAAGTGAGGCCCTGGTGGGGACCGGAGTAACCAGGTAAATGTGAGGCTAGAAGGACACCACATTCACCAGGTCCAGGTGTGGTTCATGTGGGAACGGGAGTCACCAGGTCCAGGGGAGACCCAGGTGGGGACTGCAGTCACCAGGTCCAGATTGAGGCCTAGGTGGGGGGCCCAGAGTCATCAGGGCCAGGTGAGACCAAAGTGTGGAGCAAAGTCATCAGGTCCAGGTGAGTCCCAGGTGGGGATCAGAGTAACCATGTCCCATTGATGCCCAGGTGGGACCAGAGTCACAAGGTTCAGACGAGGCCTAAGTGAGGAGTTGATTCACCAGGTCCTGTTGAGGCCCAGTTGAGGACCAGAGTCCCCAGCTCTGGGTGAGGCCCAGAGGGGTACCAGAGTCACTAGGGCCAGGTGAAGCCCCAATGTGGAACTGAGTATCCAGGTCCCATGATGCCCATGTGATGACCAGATTCACCAGGTCCAGGTGAGGTCCATGTGGGAACCAGTCACCTCATCCTGGTGAGGCCCAGGTGGGACCATAGTCACCAGGTCAGGGTGAGGTCCAGAGGGTGACCAGAGTCACCAGGTCCAGGTGAGACCCAGAGGGGTACCAGAGTCACCCGGTCCAGGTGATATCCAGGTGGGGAACAGAGTCACCACCACCACCAGGTATAGAAGAGAGTAACCAGGTCCCAATGATGCCCAGGTAAGGACCAGAGTCACCAGGTCCAGGTGAGGCCTAAAGATGGATCTAAGTCGTTTTGTTTCAGATAAGGCCAGAAGGAGACACAGGAACCAGGTCCAGGAGAGCCCCATATGGGAACCAGAGCCACCAGATCCAGGGGAGGTCCAGGTGGGGACACAGTCACAAGGTCCAGGTGAGGCCCAGGTGGCCACAAGATTCACCAAGTCCAGGTGAGACACAGGTGGTTACCAGAGTCACCAGGTCCAGGTGAGGACAAGGTAAGGACCAGATTCACCAGGTCCATTAAAGCCCAGGGGGGGACCAGAGTCACAAGGAAAGGGTGAGGCCCAGAGGGGAATCCTGAGTAACCAGTTTAGTTTGAGGCCCAGAGTGGGACCAGAGGTCCCCAGTCAAAGTGAAGCCCAGGTGTGGAAAAGAGTATCCAGGTCCCAATGATTCCTAGGTGAGGACCAGAGTCACTAGGGCCATGCAAGGCCCAGGTGGGGATCAGAATCACCAGGTACTGGTGAGGCATAGAAGGAGACCAGTCACCAGTATCAGGTGAGCCCCATGTGGGAACCAGAGCCACTATATCCAGCTGAGTCCCAGGTCCATGTGAGGCCCACGTGAGGACCAGATTCATCAGGTAGAATTGAGGCCTAGCTGGGGACAAGAGTCATCAGGTCTGAGTGAGCCCTAGGTGGGGACAAGATTCAACAGGTTTGAGGTCAAAGTGGGGATGAGAGTCACCAGGTCCAGGTGAGACCAACCTGAGGGCCAGAGTCACCAGATCAAAGTTAGGTCCATGTGGGAAAGAGAATCACCAGGTCCAGAAGAGGTCCAGGTGGGGACCAGAGTCAACAGATCCAGGTGCAGCACAGGTGGGAACCAGAGTCATGAGGTCCAGATGAGGCCCAGGTGAGTACCAGAGTTACCAGGTACACGTGAGTACCAGGTGGGGACCAGAGGCAACAGGTCCATGTTAGGCCGGCTGGGGACCATGGTCAACACGTCTACGTGAGGGAGAACCAGGAGTGGAACACAGTAACCAGGTCCAGGTGAGTCCCAGATGATGACAACAGTCACCACTTCCAGGTGAGGCCCAGGTGGGGACAAGGATCACCAGGTACAGGGGAGGCCCTTGAAAGAACCAGAGTCAACAGTTCGAGGTGAGGCGCATGTGGCAACCAGTGTCAGCAGGTCCACATCAGGCCAAAGTGGGGTTCACAGTCACCAGGTCAGGGTGAGACCCAGAGGGGGACCAGAGTCACCAGGTCCAGGTGAGGCCAAGGTATAAAAGAGAGTAACCAGGTCCCAATGATGCCAAGGTCCATGTGAGGCCCAGGTGGCAACAAGATTCACCAAGTCCAGGTGAGACCCAGGTGGTGACCAGATTCACCAGGTCTGTTTGAGGACCAGGTAAGGACCAGATTCACCAGGTCGAAGTGAAGCCCAGGGGAGGATCAGAGTCACCAGGTAAGGGTGAGACCCAGAGGGGGAACCAGAGTAACCAGTTTAGTTTGACGCCCAGAGTGGGACCGGAGGTCCCTGGTCAAAGTGAGACCCATGTGGGAATAGAGTATCCAGGTCCCAATGATGCCTAGGTGAGGACCCAGTCACTAGGGCTATGCAAGGCCCAGATGGGGATCAGAATCACCAGGTCCTGATGAGGCATTGAAGGAGACCACAGTCACCAGTATCAGGTGAACCCATGTGGGAACCAGAGCCACTATATCCAGCTGAGTCCCAGGTCCCTGTGAGGCCCACGTGAGGACCAGATTCATCAGGTCGAATTGAGGCATAGCTGGGGACAAGAGTCACCAGGTGTGCATGAGGCCTAGGTGGGGACAAGATTCACCAGGTCTGAGTTAGGTCAAGGTGGGGACGAGAGGCACCAGGTCCAGGTGAGGCCAAATGAGGACCAGAGTCACCAGATCCAGGTGAGGTCCATGTTGGAAAAAGAGTCACCACGTCCAGGAGAGGTCCAGGTGGGACCAGAGTGACCAGATCCAGGTGAAGCCCAGGTGGGGACAAGAATCAATAGGTCCAGATGAGGCCCAGGTGAGTACCAGTGTTTCACGGTACACATGAGGCCAGCTGGGTCCATGGTCAACAGGTCTACGTGAGTCCCAGGTGTGGAACACAGTAACCAGATCC
>CM052485.1:243591-265860 GCA_028533335.1 Chrysocyon brachyurus
ATTCGATTATTTTTGATTCGATTCGATTATTTTCAATTCGATTCAATTCTTTTCGATTCGATTCGATTATTTTTGATTCTATTCGTTTCCATTATTTTGGATTCGAAACAATGTCAATCAGTTATTATCAAATCGATTTGTTTCAATTCGATTCGATTCAATTCGATTCAATTATTTTCGTTTCAATTCGATTTAATTTGATTATTTTCAATTCGATTCGTTTGGATTCGATTCGATTATTTTTGTTTTGATTCAATTATTTTTGATTCGATTCTATTCTTTTCGATTCGATTCAATTTGATTCGATTATTTTCAAATCGATTATTTTCCATTCAATTCATTTCGATTCGATTTGACTATTTTCAATTCAATTCGATTCGATTCTATTATTTTCGATTCGGTTAGATTATTTTCGCTTCTATTAAATTTGATTTGATTATTTTCGAGTCGATTATTTTTTATTCAATTTGATTCTTTTCGATTTGATTCGATTATTTTCAATTTGATTCGATTCGATTCATTTCTATTTGATTCGATTATTTTCAATTCGATTCGATTTGATTATTTTCGATTCGATTCATTCGATTCAATTCGATTATTTTCAATTTGATTCGATTAGTTTCTATTTGATTCGATTCGATTATTTTCGATTCAATTCAGTTCGAATCAATTCGATGATTTTCGATTCAATTCGATTCGATATGATTTGATTGTTTTCTATTCGATTCGATTCGATTATTTTCGATCCAATTTGGTTTGATTCGATTCGATTATTTTCGGTGCGATTCTTTGATTCGATTATTTTCTATTTGGTTCCATTCGATTATTTTCGATTCAATTCTTTTTGATTAGATTCGATAATTTTCAATTCAATTCGAGTATTTTCAATTTGAATCTATTCGATTATTTTTGTTTCGATTCGATTATTTTCAATCCCATTCAATTCGATTATTTTCGAATCAATTCAATGAGAAACGATTATTTTCAATTCGATCTGATTCAAATCGATTCTATTATTTTCAATCGATTTTATTCAATTATTTGCGATTCGATTTGATTATTTCCCATTCGATTCAATTCCATTTGATTCGATTATTTTTGATTCGATTAGATTTGATTATTTTCGATTCGATTCGATTTGATTTGATTACTTTCACTTCAGTTCGATTCGATTATTTTCAATTCAATTTGGTTCGAATCGATTAGATTATTTTGGATACAATTCTATTTGATTCAATTTTTTTGATTTGGTTCTATTATTTTCGATTCGATTCAATTTGATTATTTTCGATTCGATTGGATTCTTTTATTTTCGATTCGATACGATTTGATTCGATTATTTTTTATTTGATTCGATTCGATTATTTAGATTTGATTTGATTCTTTTCGACTCGATTCGATCTTTTTCGATTCGATTCAATTATTTTCGATTTGAATTGATTCGATTCTTTTCAATTCGATTACTTTTTATTAGATTCAAGTATTTTCGATTCACTTTGATTATTTTCAATTCAATTCAATTCGATTATTTTCTATTTGATTCTATGAGAATCGATTATTTTCGATTCAATTCGATTCAATTCCATTCGAATATTTTCTATTCAATTCGATTTGATCATTTTCGATTCAATTCGATAGGATTTGTTTAGATTATTTTTTATTTGATTCGATTCTTTTCGATTCGATTTGAACATTTTTTATTCGATTCGATTATTTTCTATTTGGATTCATTAGATTATTTTTTATTTGATTTGATTATTTTCGATTCGATTCGATTATTTTCAATTCAATTCAATTCGATCATTTTCGATTCAATTCAATGCAAATCAATTATTTTCGATTCGATTCATTTCAATTCGATTATTAACAATTGATTCGGTTTCATTCGACTCGATTCAATTATTTTCAATGCGAGTCGATTCGATTCGATTCTTTTCCATTCGAATCGAATTCAATTATTTTCAATTCGAATCAATTCTTTTCTTTTGATTCGATTATTTCCGACTCGATTATTCTTTTCGATTCGAATCGACTTGGTTCTTTTCGATTCGAATCTTTACGATTCGATTCGATTCTTTTCGATTCGATTCCATTCTTTTCGATTCGATTCCATTCTTTTTGATTCTATTCATTTATATTATTTTCCATTCGATTCAATGTGAATTGAATATTTTTGAATTGATTCATTTCAATTTGATTTGATTTGATTCGATTCGATTCAATTATTTTTAAATCCATTTGAATTTTTTGATTCAATTCAAATAATTTCGATTCATTTCGATTATTTTCGATTCGATTCGATTCGATTATTTTTTATTCAATTTGATTGGATTCGTTCGATTATTTTCGATTCAATTCGATTCTTTTTGATTCAATTTGTTTATTTTAGATTCGAATCGATTCAATTTTTTTCGATTCGATTATTTTAGTATTGATTTGATTATATTCGATTCGATTCAATTATTTTGGAATCAATTCGATTCGATTATTTTCGATTCGATTCGATTAGAAGCGAATCGATTAATTTCGATTCAAATCAATTTGATTCTATTCGATTCGATTATTTTCTATTCAATTTTATTGGATTATTTTCGATTCATTGCGATTATTTTTGATTAAATTCTATTGGATTATTTTCAATTCGATTTGATGTGAATCGATTATTTTTGATTTGATTCGATGTAATTATTTTCGATTCGATTCGATTAGTTTCGATGCATTTTGATTTGATTATTTTCAATTCGTTTCAATTCGATTCGATTATTTCTGATTCAATTTGATTTATTTTTGATTCAATTCGATTCGATTCGATTCTTTTTTTTTTAATTTTTATTTATTTATGATAGTCACACACACAGAGAGAGACAGAGAGGCAGAGACACAGGCAGAGGGAGAAGCAGGCTCCATGCAGGGAGCCCAACATGGGAGTCGATCCAGGGTCTCCAAGATTACGCCCTGGGCCAAAGGCAGGCACCAAACCACTGTGCCACCCAGGGATCCCTCGATTAGATTCTTGACAATTCGATTATTTTCATTTCAGTTCGATTCGATTCGATTATTTTCGATTCGATTCGACTTGATTAGTTTCGATTCATTTCGATTCAATTTGACTCGATTATTTTTGATTCGATTCGATTCGATTATTTTTGATTTGATTCTATTCAATTATTTTGGTTTCAATTTGAATCGATTCGATTCGATCGTAATGAATTTTTTCGATTAAATTCGATTACTTTTCATTTGATTCACTTGGATTATATTCGATTCGATTAGATTAGATTAGATTTGATTTTTTTCGATTTGATTCGATTGAATTCGATTATTTTCGATTCCATTCGATTCGATTGGATTAGTTTTGATTCATTTCGATTCAAATATTTTCAATTCATTTCGATTCGATTCGATTATTTTCTATATGATTTGATTCGATTATTTTTGATTCAATTCGATTCAATTCGATTCTTGAAGATTCAATTATTTTCATTTCAATTCGATTCGATTCGATTATTTTTGATTCGATTCGATTAGTTTCGATTCGATTCGATTCGATTATTTTCGATTCGATTCATTTCATTTCAATTATTTTGATTCGATTCGATTCGATTATTACCGATTCGATTCGATTATTTTCGATTCGATTCGATTCGATTATATTTGTTTTAATTCAAATTGACTCGATTTGATTGTAATGAATTCTTTTTGATTCAATTCGATTACTTTTGATTCGATTCGATGGGTTATTTTCGATTCAATTCAATTCGATTCAATTTGATTTTTTTCGATTGGATTCGATTCGATTTGACTATTTTCAATTCGATTCAATTCGATTCGAATATTTTCAATTTGATTCTATTCGATTATTTTTGTTTTAATTCGATTCGATTCGAATCGATTGTAATGAATTCTTTTCGATTCAATTTGATTACTTTTGATTCAATTTGATTCATTTTCGATTCGATTCGATTCGATTATTTTCGATTCGATTCTATCCGATTCAATTAGATTCTTTTCTATTTGTATCGCCTCGTTTATTTTAGATTTGATTATTTTTGATTCGATTCGATTATTTTCATTAGATTTGATTATTTTCGATTCAATTGGAAACTTTTTGATTCGATTCAATTCTTTACAATTCGATTCGATTATTTACGATTCTATTCGTTTCCAATTTTTTCAATTGATTCGATGTGAATCGATTATTTTCGAAATGATTTGTTTCAATTCAATTCGATTCTATTCGATTCGATTCGATTATTCTCGACTCGATCTATTATTTTCAGTTCGATTCGATTCGATTAATTTCAATTCGATTCGATTATTTTCAATTCAATTTGATTTAATTTGATTATTTTCGATTTGATTCGTTTGGATTCGATTCAATTGTTTTTGATTCGAATTATTTTTGATTCGATTCGATTCTTTTCGATTCGATTCGATTATTTTCTATTCAATTCGATTATTTTTGATTCGATTAGATTATTTTCGATTCATTTCGATTTAATTTGATTATTTTTGATTCGATTAGTTTGGATTCAATTCGATTATTTTCGATTCAATTCGATTATTTTTGATTCGATACGATTCTTCTCAATTCGATTCGATTACTTTCGATTTGATTCGATTTTCGATTCAATTTGATTCAATTCGATTCGATTATTTTCGATTAGATTAGATTATCGATTCGATTCAATTTGATTCAATTATTTTTGAATCGATTATTTTCATTCAATCGATTCGATTATTTTCGATTCGATTCGATTCGATTATTTTCTATTTGATTCGATTCAATTCTTTTCGATTCAATTCGATTATTTTCGATTCAATTCGATTTGATTATTTTTGATTCGATTCATTCGATTCAATTCGATTATTTTCGATTCGATTCTATTTGATTATTTTCTATTCTTTTCGATTAGATTATTTTCAATTCAATTTGGTTCGACTCAATTCGATTATTTTCGATTCAATTTGATTCGATGTGATTCGATTGTTTTCTATTCAATTGGATTCGATTATTTTCGATTCAATTCGGTTCGATTCGATTCGATTATTTTCGATTCAATTCTTTTCGATTCCATTAGATCATTTTTGATTCGATTCGAGAATTTGTAATTTGAATCGATTCATTTATTTTCGTTTCGATTTGATTATTTTCAATTCAATTCAATTTGATTATTTTCGATTTGATTCGATGCGAATCAGTTATTTTCGATTCGATCTGATTCTATTTGATTTGACTATTTTCGATCGATTTTATTCGATTATTTTCGATTCGAATTGGTTCGATTCGATTCGATTATTTTCGATTCAATTTGTTTCGATTCGATTCTTTCCGATTCTATTCAAATCTTTTCTAATCGAATCAAATCCTTTCGATTTGATTCAAGTATTTTTGATTGGAATCGAACATTTTTATTTTGATTCGATTCGTTTCGATTCAATTTCATATTTTCGATTCAAATATAATCGATTCTTTTCGATTCGATTCTTTTCGATTCGATTTTATTTTCGATTCGATTCTATTTTTGATTCGATTCGATTCTTTTCGATTCTATTCGTTTCCTTTATTTTCGATTCGATTCGATGTGAATCGATTTTATTCCAATCGATTCGTTTCAATACGATTCAATTCATTTATTTTTGATTCAATTTGATTATTTTCGATTCGATTCAATTCGATTATTATCGATTTGATCAATTCGATTCGATTCGTTTCAATTCGATTTGATTTTTTTCGATTCGATTCAAATCCTTTTGATTCGATTCGATTATTTTCAATTCGAATCGATTCTTTTCTTTTCGATTCGATTCTTTTCGATTCGATTCAATATTTTCTATTCGAATCGACTCGATTTTTTTAGGTTCGATTATTATCGATTTGATTCGATTATTTTTTATTCAATTCAATTATTTTCGATTTGATTCGATTATTTTCAATTCGATTAGATTCTTTAAGATTCTTTTCGATTCAATTCGTTCATTTTCGATTCTATTCGCTTCCATTATTTGGGATTCGAATCGATGTGAGTCGATTATTTTCGAATCGATTCGTTTCAATTAGACTCGATTCGATTCGATTCGATTTGATTATTTTCGATTTCATCTATTATTTTCTATTCTATTCTTTTCGATTCGATTAATTTCGATTGAATTCGTTTATTTTTTATTCAATTCGATTCAATTTGATTATTTTTGATTCGAATCGATTGGATGATTTGATTATTTCAATTCGATTCGATGATTTTTTATTCGATTTGATTATTTTTGATTCTATTCAATTATTTTCTATTTGAATCGATTCGATTCTTTTCGATTCGATTAAAGTGGATTCGATTTGATTATTTTTTATTCGATTCTCTTTATTTCGATTCAGATTATTCAGATTCAATTTGAATCAAATCGATTCAATTATTTTTGATTCGATTTGAATCTTTTAGATTCGATTCGATTATTTTCGATTCCAATTGTTTCGCTTTTCTATTCCATTCTTTTTGATTCGATTCGATTATTTTCGATTGGAATCGATTATTTCCGATTCGATTCCTTTCGATTATTTTTGATTCGATTTGATTCGATTATTTTCGTTTCAATTCGGTTTGATTTTATTCGCCTATTTTTGATTCAATTCGATTCAATTCGATTCGATTATTTTCGATTTGATTTGATTCGATTATTTTCGATTTAATTCGATAGGAATCGTTTTGATTATTTTCGAATCAATTTGATTCTTTTCGATTCGATTCTAACATTTTCAATTCGATTCAATTATTTTTTATTTGAATCCATTCGATTATTTTCGATTCGATTCCATGATTTTCTATTTGATTCGATGTAAATCAATTATTTTCAATTCAATTCGATTCGATTCGATTATTAACGATTGATTCGGTTTCATTTGATTCGATTTGATTATTTTCAATTCGAATCGATTCTTTTCTTTTCGATTTGATTATTTACAATTCGATTCAATATTTTCGATTATAATCGAGTCAATTCTTTATGATTCGATTATTTTTTATTCGATTTGATTATTTTCGATGCGATTCAATTCGATTCGATTCTTTTCGATTCCAATCGAATCCTTTTGATTCGATTCAATTATATTCGATTCGAATCGATTCTTCTCTTTTCGATTTGATTATTTCCGATTATTTTCGTTTTAATTCGATTCGATTCGATTGTATTGAATTCTTTTTGATTCAAATCCATTACTTTTGATTCAATTTGATTCGATTATTTTCGATTCGATTCGATTCGATTATTATCGATTCGATTGTATTTGTTTCAATTCCATTCTTTTCTAGTCATATCACCTCGACTCTTTTCGATTCGATTCTTTCTGATTAGATTCGATTCTTTTCAATTCGATTATTTACAATTCTATTCGTTTCCATCTTTTCCGATCGATTCGATGTGAATCGATTATTATCGAAACGATTTGTTTCAATTCGATTCGATTCAATTCGATTATTTTCGATTCGATCTATCATTTTCGATTCAATTTGATTCTATTAATTTCGATTTGATTCGATAAATTTCGATTTGATTCAATTTGATTATTTTCTATTCGATTTGCTTCGATGTGATTATTTTCTATTCGATTCGATTTATTTCAATTCATTTCGATTCCATTTGATTAATTTTGATTTATTTCGATTCGATTATTTTTTATTTGATTCGTTTGAATTCGATTCGATTCGATTATTTTCGATTAAATTCGATTTTATTTGAATAATTTGGATTTGATTCGTTTCGATTATTTTCGATTCGATTCAGATTTGATTATTGTCGATTTGATTCGTTTCAATTCTATTCAATTCGAGTATTTTCGATTTGATTCGATTTATTTCGATTCGATTAGTTTCAATTCTATTATTTTCGATTCGATTCGTTTCGATTCGATTATTTTCAATTCGATTTGTATCAATTCGATTATTTTCAATTCGATTCGTTTCGATTCAATTTGATTCGATTAATTTCTACTCGATTCGATTACTTTCGATTCGATTCGAATCGATTCCATTTTTTTAATCGATTCGATTATTTCGATTCTCTTCGTTTCTAAACGATTCGAATAGATTATTATCTATTTGATTCGATTCGATTATTTTCTATTCTATTCAATTCGATTCGATTATTTTCAATTTGATTCGATTCGATTATTTTTTATTTGATTCGATTCGATTTTAATATTTTCGATTCGATTCGATTTGATTAGTTTCGATTTGATTTGTTTCGTTTCGATTATTTTCTATTCGATTTATCTCAATTCGTTTCGATTCAATTTGATTAATTTCGATTCGATTCGATTCGATTCTTTTTGATTCGATTAGTTTCAATTCGATTATTTTCGATTCGATTCGTTTGGATTCGATTCGATTCGATTATTTTTGAATCGAATAGAATTGAATAGAATGGAAAAGAATCGAATCTAAGCGAATTGAAAAGAATTGAATCGAAGAGAATCGAAAAGAATTGGATAGAATTGAAAAGAAAATAATCGAATCGAATCGAATCGAATTGAAAAGAATTGAATCGAATTGAATCGAAAAGAATCCAATCAAAAAGAATCGAATCGAATAGAATAGAATCATAAAGAATCGAATGGAATTGAATAGAAAAGAATCGAATTGAATTGAATAGAATCGAATCGAAAAGAATCGAAACGAAAAAATCGAGTCGAATCGAATCGAATCAAAAAGAATTGAATTGAAAAGAATCAAATTGAATCGAAAATAATCTAATCGAATCTAATAGAAAAGAATCTAATCGATTCTAATCGAATCAAATCGAAATGAATTGAATCGAAAAAATCGAATCTAATCGCATTGAATCAAAACAATCGGATTGGGGAAGTGAAAAGAATCGATGGAATCTAATCGAATTGAATCAAAAAGAATCGAATCGAATCAAAAAGAATCAAATCGAATAGAATTGAATAGAATTGAAAAGAATCAAATAAATAGAATTGAAAAGAATCGAATTTAATGGAATGGAATCGAATTGAAAGGAATCGAATTGAATCGAATAGAATTGAATCGAAAAGAATCGAATCGAAAAAATCAAATCGAATCGAATGGAATTCAAAACATTGAATGGAAAAGAATCTAATCGAATAAAAAAATCAAATCTAATCGAATAGAAAAGAATCGAGTCTAATCAAATAGAAAGAATCGAATCGAACAGAATCGAATTGAATCGAATAGAAAAGAATTGAATGCAATTGAATAGAATCGAAAAGAATTGAATCAAATCGAAAAAATCAAATCGAATAGAACCGAAAATCATGTAATCCTATCGAATGGAATATAATAGATAGGAATCGAATTGAATCAAAAGAATCTAATTGAATCGGATCGAATTGAATCGTAAATAATCGAATCGAATCAAAAAGAATCGAATCGAATCGAAAGAATTAAATTGAAAAGAATCGAATCAAATCGATAAGAATCGAATCAAATTGACTCGAATTGAAAAGAATTAAATAGAAAAGATTCAAATCGAATAGAAAAAAAATCAAATCGAATAGAATCGAATTGTAAATCGAGTCGAATCGAAAAAATCGAATCAAATCGAAAAGAATCGAATCGGATAGAAAAGAATTGAATTGAATCGAATCGAATCAATACAAAAGAATCTAATCGACTTGAATCGAATAAAATTGAAAAGAGTCTAATCGAAAAAATTGCATCTAATATCATCGAATCTAAACAATCGAATCGAATTGAATCAAAAAGAATCTAATCTAATCGAAAAGAATCGAAACGAATCGAATCGAATCAAAAAGAATCAAAAAGAATCGAAACTAATCGAAAAGAATCGAAATGAATTCAATCAAAAAGAATCGAATCGAATCGAAGAGAATTGAAAAGAAGGTAAGCGAAATGAAAATAATTGAATCGCATCGAATCAAAAAAATTGAATCGAATTGAAGTGAAAAGAATCTAATCGAATCAAATAGAATCGAATTGAATAGAAAAGAATCTAATAAAATCGAATCAAACCGAATTGAATAGAATCGAAAAGAATCGACTCGACTTGAATTGATTCAAAAAGAAAGGAATTCGAAAGAAAAAGAATCGAATTGAAAAGAAATGAATTGAAAACTATCGAATCGAAATGGAAATAATCGAATTGAATTGAATCGAAATGAATCGAATTGAATCAAAAAGAATCGATGTGTTTCGAATCAAAAAGAATCGAATTCAAATCGATTCAAATCAAAAAGCATCGAATCTAATCAAATCGAAAGAAATGAATCGAAACAAAAAGAATCGAATCGAATCGAACAGAATGGATTCAAATCAAATCGAAAACAATCGAATCCAATTGAATCGAATTGAAAAGAATTGAATCAAAAAGAATCGATTGAATCGAAAAAATCAAATCAAATCGAATCCAATCGAAAATCATGTAATCCAATCGAATGGAATGAAAAAGAATCGAATCGAATTGAAAAGAATCGAATTGAATTGGACCGAATTGAATCATAAATAATCAAATCGAATCAAAAGAATCGAATCAAATTGACTCGAATCGAAAAGAATCGAATCGAAAAGATGCAAATCGAATCGAAAGAAATCAAATCGAATCGAATCGAATTGAAAATAAACAAATCAAATCCAATCGAAAAACATCGAATCGAATAAAAAAGAATCGAATTGAATAGAAAAGAATCGAATCGAATCAAATAGAAAAGAATCTAATTGATTCGAATCGACAAAAATCGAAAAGAATCGAATCGAAAAAATGCCATCTAATATCATCGAATTGAAAGAATCGAATCGAATGGAAGTGAAAAGATTCAAATGAATGGAATCAAGTCGAATCGAAAGGAATTGAATCGAATCGAATTGAATCGAAAAGAATCGAATCGAATGGAAGTGAAAAAATTTGAATGAATCGAATCAAATCAATTCCAAAAGAATCGAAAAGAATCTAATCGAATCGAATTGAATCGAAAAGAATTGAATCTAATTGAATCTAATCGAAAAGAATAGAATCGAAAATAATCAAATCCATTCGAAAAAAATCAAATCGAATCGAATAGAATTGAATATAATCGAATAGAATTGAAAAGAATCGAAATGAATTCAATCGAGAAGAATCGAATCGAATCGAAAAGAATCGAGTCGAATCGAACGAAGAGAATCGAAAAGAATCGTATCCAATCGAAACGAAAATAATCGAATCACATCGAATCGAAAGAATTGAATCGAATGGAAGTGAAAAGAATCCAATCGAATTGAGTAGAATCGATAAGAATCTAAAAGAATAAAATTGAATCGAATCAAATTGAACTGCATCAAATCGAATCGAAAAGAATCGAATCGACTCAAATAGATTCGAAAAGAAAGCAATTAGAAACAAAAAGAATTGAATTGAAAAGAAACGAATCGAAAACTATCGAATCGCAATGGAAATAATCGAATCGAACTGAATCAAAAAGTATTGAATCGAAACGAACAGAATCGAATTCAATCTAATCGAAAAGAATCGAATCCAATTGAATGGAATCAAAAAGAATCGAATCGAAAAGAATCGAATCGAATACAAAATAATTGAATCGAAACGAATAGAATTGAATAAATAGAATCAAAACGAAAAAGATTCAATCGAAAAGAGTCGAATCAAATCGAAAAGAATCGAAACAAATAGAATCCAATTGAATAGAATAAATGGATTGTAATTGAATCGAAACAAATCAAATCAAAGAGAATTGAAAAGAATCGAATCGAATCGAAATGAAAAGAATCGAACGGAATTGAATCGAAAAGAATCGAACTGAATCAAAGAGAATCGAATCGAATCGAATTGAAAAGAATAGAAATGAATCGAATCGAATAGAAAAGAATCTAATCGATTCGAATCGACTAAAATAAAAAAGAATCAAATCGAAAAAATGCCATCTAATATCATCGAATCGAAAGAATCGAATCGAATGGAAGTGAAAAGATTCAAATGAATGGAATCAAGTCTAATCAAAAGGAATTGAATCGAATCGAATTGAATCGAAAAGAATCGAATCGAATGGAAGTGAAAAATTTGAATGAATCGAATCAAATCGATTCCAAAAGAATCGAAAAGAATCTAATCAAATCGAATTGAATCGAAAAGAATTGAATCTAATTGAATCTAATCGAAAAGAATAGAATCGAAAATAATCAAATCCAATCGAAAAAAATCAAATCGAATCGAATAGAATCGAATAGAATCGAATCGAATAGAATTGAAAAGAATCGAAATGAATTCAATCGAAAAGAATCGAATCGAATTGAATCGAAAAGAATCGAGTTGAATCGATTCAAATCGAAAAGAATCAAATCTAATCAAATTGAAAGAATCGAATCGAATTGAACAGAATCGAATTGAAAAGAATCGAAAAGAATAGAATGCAATTGAATCGAATAAAAAAGAATCGAATCGAATCGAAAAAATCGAATCGAATCGAAAATCATATAATCCTCTCGAATAGAATAGAATAGAATAGAATAGAATAGAATAGAAAAGAATAAAACTGAATCGGATCGAGTTGAATCATAAAAAATAGAATAGAATTGAAAAGAATTGAATCGAAAAGAATTGAATTGAAAAGAATCGAATCGAAAATAATTGAATCTAATAAAAAATAATCGAATCGAATTGAAAATAATCAAATCGATTTCAATCAAATCGAATCAAATTAAAATGAATCGATTCGAAAATAATCGATTAAAAAATAAAATAAAATAAAGAAAACAATCGGTTACATTGAATCTAATCGAAAATAATGGAAACGAATAGAATCGAAAATAATAGAATCGAATCCAGGGATCCCTGGGTGGCGCAGCAGTTTGGTGCCTGCCTTTGGCCCAGGGCGCGATTCTGGAGACCTGGGATCGAATCCCATGTCGGGCTCCCGGTGCATGGAGCCTGCTTCTCCCTCTGCCTGTGTCTCTGCCTCTCTCTCTGTGTGACCATCATAAATAAATAAAAATTAAAAAAAAGAAAAAATAGAAGCAAATCGAAAAGAATTGAATCAAATCGAATGTAAAATAATTGAATCAAATCTAAAATAATCGAATCGAAAAGAATCGAGGTGATTCAAATCATAAATATTGAATCGAATCGAAAAGAATCTAATCGAATTGAAAAGAATTGAGTCGAATTGAATCGAATCGAATCGAAAAAATCAATTCGCATCGAATCGAATCGGAAATAATCGAATTGAATTGAAAATGAAAATAATTGAATTGAATTGAAAATAATCGAATTGAATTGAAATGAAAATCTAAACTAATCCAATCGAATCAAATCGAAAATAATCGAATCGAATCAAATCTAAAAAATCGAACCGAATCGAACCAAATTGAATCTAAAATAATCGAATCGAACCGAATTGAATCGAAAATAATCGAATCGAATCGAACCTAATTGATCCGCAAAAAATCGAATCGAATCAAATCGAAAATAATCAAACCGAGTCATATTGAATTGAATCGAAAATAATCGATTCGATCGAACTGAATTGAATTGAAAATAATTGAATCGAATCGAAAATAATCTAATCAAATCAAAAAAATCGAATCTAATAAAAAATAATTGAATCGAATAGAAATAATCGAATCGAATCCATTCAAATCGAATCAAAAATAATCAAATTGATTTGAATTGAATCGAAAATAATTGAATCGAATCGAAAATAATCAAATCGATCGAAAAGAATCCAATCAAAAAGAATCAAAATGATTCGAATAGAAAATAATCGAATCGAATTGAAAAGAATCGAATCGATTCGAATCGAAAATAATCGAATCGAACCAAAATGAATCGAATCAAATAAAAAATAATCGAATCGAATTGAATAAAAAATAGTCGAATCTAATGCAATCAAATCGAATCGAAAATATTTGAATAGTATCGAATTGAATCGAAAATAATCGAATCGAATCAAAAAGAATCGAATCAAATCAAATCGAAAATAATCGAATCAAATAATTGAATCCAGTCGAATCAAAAATAATTGAATCGAATCAAAAAGAATTAAATTGAATCGAATTGAATCGAATTGAATTGAAAAGAATCGATCAAATCGAAAGGAATCGAAAAGAATAGAATCGAATGGAATCGAAAAGTATCGAATCGAAGCGAATTGAATCGAATCGAATCAAACAGAATTGAATCGAATTGAATTGAAAAGAATCGAATCGAATCAAATCAAAAAGAATCGAATCAAATCAAAAAGAATAGAATCGAATCAAAAAGAATAGAATCGATTACAAAAGATTCAAATGGAATTGAATCAAATTGAAAAGAATCGAATCTAATCGAAAAAAATTGAATCGAATCGAAAAGAATCGAGTCAAAATGAAAGATTCGAATCGAATTGAATCCAATCAAAGGAATCAAATCGAATCGAAAAAATCGAAGCGAATCGAAAAGAATAGTATCAAATCGAATTGAAGAGAATCAAATCGAAAAGAATAATATTGAATCGTATCGAAAAGAATGAATCGAATCTAATGGAAAAGAATCGAATGAATTGAAAAAAATCGAGTCGAATTGAAAAGAATCGAATCGAATCATAAAGAATCGAATTGAATCGCATCGTAAAGATCTGAATCGAATTGAACTGAAAACAATTGAATAGAAACGAATCAAATCAAAAAGACGAATCAAATCGAATTGAAGAGAATCGATTCAAATCAAATTGAATCAAATAGAAAAGAATCTATCAAATCGAAAAGAATAGAATCAATAAGAATCGAATTGAAAAGAATTGAATTGAATCGATTTGAATCGAAAAGATTTGAATCGAATCACATTGAAAAGAATCGAATTGAATCAAATCCCTAACCCTAACCCCTAACACCTAACACTTAACCTATCCTAACCTTAACCCTTACCCCTAACCCTTAACCCTAACCCTAACCCTATCCGTAATACTAACACTAACCCTAACCTCTAACCTCTAACCCTAACCCTAACACTAACCGAACGCTAACCCTAAACTTAACCCATAACCTAACCCTAACCCGTATCCTAACCCTAACAGGTACCTAACACTAACCTGTACCCCAACCCTAACCCGTACCCTAACCTTAACCCATACCCTAACCCATACCATAACCCTAAGCCCGTACCCTAACCCATACACTAACCCATCCCCTACCCTAACCCTAACCAACCTCTAACACAAACCCGTACCCTAACCTGTACCCTAACCCGAATCCTAACCCTAACCCGAATATGTAACTAAGCATAACCCTAACCCTAACCCCTAACCCTAACCCTAACCTTAACACCTAATCCTTACCTTAAACCCTAACCCCTAACCCTAACCCTAAACCAAACCCTAAAATTAACCCTTAACCCTAACTCTAACCCCCAGCTGAACCCCTAACCAATAACCCTAAACCTAACCCTAACCCTTAACCCTAACCCTTAACCCTAACACTAAACCTAACCCTAATCCTAACACTAACCCAAACCCTAACCCTAACACCTAACCCTAACCTTAACCCCTAACCTTAACCCTAACACAAACACTAACCCTAACATCTAACCCCTAACCCTAGCCCTAACCTCTAACCCCTAACACCTAGCCCTAACCCTAATCCTAACCATTAACACTAACCGTTAACCCTAACCCTTCCCCTAACCCCTAACCATAACCCTATCCCTAACCCTTAAACCTAACACTTAACCCTAACCCTAACCCTAAACCTAACCCTAACCCCTAACCCTAACCCTAAACCTAACACTAACCCCTCACCCTAATCCTAACCCTAACCCTAACCCGTAGCCTACCCCTAACCCTGAAACTACCCCTAACCATAACCTGAACACTTACCCTAACCCTAACCGTAACCCTAACCCTCAGCTTAAACAGGACCCTAACCCTAACCCATAACCTAACCCAAACTTTACAGCATTGGAAGTCAGGTCGTTCCATGAATAAAGCTCTACTGCATCTGGAGACACAACCATTGAAGCCTGCAGCTTGCCCCTTGCGTCCCATGAGCTTCTGACAAACATGTCTAGTGAGGATGTTCGAAAATCCATCTGCAGGCAGTGTGGAACTGGGAAGGACCGCGTGTCAGCTCATCTTGCAGAAGGAAGTTCCCCAGAGAGACAGATTTCAACTAGGTACTCAGGTTTGGAAGTTGGTATGTAGCTCCCTTCTGAGGGAGAAATTACTCAGAAGTTGTTGGATTGGGCTAGGGGACACTTGCCTCTCACAAAACTTGTGTCCCGTATCGAACGACGTCCTTTTGAAGTGAAAGGTACAGGCGGTCAGCATGTGGGAGGAACAAGCCATAAGCTCATCCAAAGGAGTGTGCATCACTTGAAGGCAAGTGTCCAGTAGTCGCGCAATTGACAATGCAGACACTTGGTTCTCACTCCGCTACTGTCCCGCATAGAACGGAATGCTGTGGAAGCAATCCGTACAGGCCGTCAGATTGTGGGAGGTACAGGCCATAAGCTCAACTCTGAGAAGCGTGTATGCTTTGCAGGCAGATGTCTGCTAGCCACTCTTTTATGGGATCGAATTGAATCGAAAATAATCGATTCACATCGATTCGAATCAAAAATAATCCAATCGAATTGAATCGAAAATAACCAAATCGAACCGAAAATAATCAAATTGAATCGAAAATAATCCAATGGAAAAGAATCGAATTGATTCAAAACGAAAAGAATCGAATCGAAAAGAATCGAATCAAATCGAATCGAAAATAATCGAATCGAATCGAATCGAAAATAATCGATTCTCATTGAATCAAATCGAATAGAAAATAATCGAATCGAAATGAATAAAAAATAATCGAATCGAATCGAAAATAATCGAATCAAATCGAAAAGAATCAAAAAGAATCGAATCGATTCGAATCAAAAATAATCGAATCGAACCGAAATGAATCGAATCAAATTAAAAATAATCGAATCGAATTGAATAAAAAATAATCGAATATAATAAAATCGAATCAAATAGAAAATATGCAAATACAATCGAATTGAATCAAAAATACTCGAATAGAATCGAAAATAGTCGAATCAAATTGAACCGAAAATAATCGAATCAAACCATCGAATTGATTCGAATCAAAAATAATCGAATCGAATAGAATTGAAAACAATCAATCAGAAAAGAATAGAAAAGAATCGATTCGAATCGAATCAAAAAGAATCGAATCGAGTTGAAAAAATCGAATCGAATCGAAAAGAATCAAATCGAAAAGAATCGAATCGAATTGAAAAGCATCGAATCAAATCGAAAAGAATCGAATAAAAAGAACTGAATCAACAAATCGAAATGAATCGAATCGAGAAAATCGAATCGAAAAGAATAGAATCGAATAGAATTGAACCGTAAATAATCGAACTGAATCGAATCAAAACGAATTGAATTGAAAAAAATCGAATCGAATAAAAAATAATCTAATTGAATCTAATTGAAACGAATCAAATCGAAAATAATCGAATCGAATTGAAACAAATCAGCCGAAAATAATCAAATCAAATCAAATCAAAATTAAATCGAAAAGAATCAAATTGAAAGAATCTAATCAATAAGATTCAAATCAAATTGAATCAAATCGAATCGAATCGAAAAGAACGAACCAAATCAAAACAAAAAGATTAAAAAAAGGAAATCAAATCGAAAAGACTCGAAACGAAAAGTATCGAATCAAATTGAATCAAATAGAGAAGAATCGAATAGAATAAAAATAATCGAATCTTATCGAATCGAATCGAAAATAATCGAATCAAAATGAATCGAATCAAAAGAATCGAATCGAAAAGAATCAAATCAAATCGAAAAGAATCGAAACGAATAGAAGCTAGTTGCATCGAAAAGAATCGAATGTAATCGAATAGAAAAAAATCGAATCAAAAGTAATCGAAAAGAATCTAATGGAATCGAAACAAAAAGAATTGAATGGAATGGAATAGAAAGAATTGAATTGAATAAAAAAAATCGAATCGAATCAAATTGAAATGAATCGAACCGAATGGAATCGAATCCAATCGAAAAGAATAGAATTGAATCGAATCGAAAAGAATTGAATCGAATCGAAAAGAATCGAAACAACTGAATCAAAAAGCATCGAATCAAATCGAATAAAAAATAATTGAATCAAAACAAATAGAATCGAATCGAAAAAATCGAATCGAAAAGAATCCAATCAAAAAGAATTGAAACGAATAGAATCAAGTCGATTCGAAAAGAACCGAATTGAAAAGAACTGAAAACAATTGAATCAAATTGAAACAAAAAGAATAGTATTGTATTGATTGAAAATAATCGAATCGAATCGAAAACAATCGATTTGAAACGAATCAAATTGAAATGAATTGAATCGAATGGATTCAAATCCAATCGAAAGTAATTGAATCAAATCAAATCAAAAAGAATCGAATCGAATCAATTTGAATCAAAAAGAATCGAATCGAAAAGAATCAAATCGAATTGAATCGAAAAGAATCAAGCAAATCGAATCAAAGGATCGTATCGAATCAAAAAAATCAAATTGAATCGAAAAGAATAGAATCGGATCAAAAAGAATCGAATCGAATCGAAAAGAAACGAATTGAAAAGAATCTAATCGAACAGATACAAATCGAATCGAATCAAAACAAAAAGATTTGAATTGAATAGATTCGAATTGAATCGAATCAAATAAAAAGAATGGAATCTAAAAGAAATGAATCGAAAAGAATCGAATTGAATTGAAAAGAATCGAATCGAAAAATATCGAATCTAATCGAAAAGAATGGAATCGAAAAGGATCGAATCGACGAATCAAAAAGAATCAAATGGAATCGAAACAAAAACAATCGAATTGAATCGAAAGGAATCGAATCGAATCGAAACGAATCGAATCCAAATGAATTGAAGAGTCGATTGGAAAGAATCGAATCGATTAGAAAAAAAGAATCGAATACAATTGAATCGAAAATAATCGAATAGAATCGAATGGAAATTAAAAGAATCAAATTGAATTGAAAAAATTCGAATCGGGATCCCTGGGTGGCGCAGCGGTTTGGCGCCTGCCTTTGGCCCAGGACGCGATCCTGGAGACCTGGGACCGAATCCCACATCGGGCTCCCGGTGCATGGAGCCTGCTTCTCCCTCTGCCTATGTCTCTGCCTCTCTCTCTCTCTCTGTGACTATCATAAATGAATGAAAAAAAAATAAAAAAAAGAAAAAAATCGAATCGAATCAAATCAAATTGAAAAAAATCGAAACGAATTGAATCGAAAAGAATCGAATCGAAAAGAAACAAATTGAATCAAGTAGATTCGAATAAAAAGGAATCGAATCGAGTTGATATAATCAAATCTAATTGAATGGAAAAGAATTCAATCAAAAAGAATCGAATTGAATAAAAAAATCGAACCGAATCAAATAGAAAAGAATCGAACCGAATCAAATTGAAAAGAATTGAATTGATTTGAATCAAAAATAATCTAATCGAAACGAATCTAATCGAATTGAAAAGAATTGAATTGAATAGATTTGAATTGAATTGAATCAAATGAAAAGAATCGAATCGAATCAAAAAGAATTGAATCGAATCAAAATGAATTGAATTGAATCGAAAAGAATTGAATAAAAAAAATCGAATCGAATCGAAAAGAATCAAATGGAAAACGATCATATCGATGAATCGAAAAGAATAGAATGGAATGGAATCGAATCAAAAACAATAGAATCGAATCGAATCAAATCGAAACGAATCGAATCCAAGTGAATCGAGACGAAAAGACTCGATCGAAAAGAATCGAATCGATTTGAAAAAAACGAATCGAATTGGATCGAATCGAATCGAATAGAATTGAATAGAATCAAAAAGAATCGAATCGAATTGAAAAGAATCGAATTGAATAAAAAAGAAACAAATCAAATCGAATCGAAAAGAATTGAATTGTATCAAGTAGAATGGAATCGAAAAGGATCGAATCGAATTGAAAAAATCGAATCGAATTGAATCGAAAAGAATTGAATCAATAAGAATCGAATCAAATCGAAAAGAATCGAACCGAATCATATAGAAAGAATCGAATCGAATCAAAAAGATTCGAAACGAATCGAATCGAATAAAAAATAATCAAATCGAAACAAGTCGAATTGAATCGAAAGAATCGAATCAAAAAGAATCCACTCAAAAAGAATTGAAACGAATAGAATCAAGTCGAATCGAAAAGAAGCAAATGTAATCGAATCGAAGAGAATCGAATCGCAGAGAACCGAAAAGAATCAAATCGAAACAAAAAGAATCGAATTGTATTGATCAAAAAGAATCGAACAAAAAGGATTGAATTGTAGTGACAGAAAAGAATCAAATCCAATCGAAAAAAAATTGATTTGAATCGAATTGAATTGAAATGGATCGAACTGAATGGAATCAAATCCAGTTGAAAAGAATAGAATAGAATCAAAAAGAATCGAATCGAATGAATTCGAACCAAAAAGAATCGAATCGAATCCAATCGAAAAGAAACGAATCGAATCGAATCGAATCAAAAAATTGAATTGAATTGAAAAGAACAGAATCGAACCGAAAAGAATCGAATCGAATCGAAAAGAATCTAATTGAAAAGAATCTAATTGAATAGATTCAAATTGAATCGAATCGATCGAAAAGAATCGAATCGAATTGAATAAAGAAGAATGGAATCGAAAATAATCGAATCGAAAAGAATTGAATCAAATAGACTTGAACTGAATCGAATCGAATGAAAAGAATCGAAATGAATCGAAACAAATTGAATCGAATAGAAAAGAATCCAGTTGAATTGAAAAGAATCGAATTGAAAAAAATCAAATTGAATAAAAAAGAATCGAATGGAAAAGGATCGAATAAACGAATCGAAAAGAATAGAATCAAATGGAATCGAATCAAAAACAATAGAATCGAATCGAAAAGAATCGAATCGAATCCAAATGAATCGAAACCAAATGAATCAAATCAAAAAGACTCGATTGAAAAGAATAGAATCGATTCGAAAAAAATGAATCGAATTGGATCAAATCGAATCGAAAATATTTGAATCGGGGATCCCTGGGTAGCGCAGCGGATTGGCGCCTGCCTTTGGCCCAGGGCACAATCCTGGAGACCCGGGATCGAATCCCATGTCGGGTTCCCGGTGCATGGAGCCTGCTTCTCCCTCTACCTATGTCTCTGCATCTCTCTCTCTCTCTCTCTGTGTGACTATCTCATAAAAAAATTTAAAAAAAGAAAACAAAATATTTGAATCAAACTGAATCGAATTGAATAGAATCGAATCAAATTGAAAAGAATCGAATCGAATCAAAAAAATCAAATCAAATCGAATCGAAAAGAAACGAATCGAATTGAATCTAAAAGAATCGAATTGAATCAAGTAGAATGGAATCAAAAAGAATCAAATCGAATTGAAAAAATCGAATCGAATTGAATCGAAAAGAATTGAATCGAATCGAATCAAATCAAATTGAAGAGAATCGAATCAATCGATTCAAAAAGAATCGAATCGAATAGAAAAGAATCGAATCAAAAAGAATCGATTCGAATCAAATTGAAAGGTATCGAATCGAATCGAATCGAAAATAATTGAATGGAATCGAAAAGAAACGAATCAAAAAGAAAAGAATCGAACATAATTGAATCAAAAAGAATTGAATTGAACTGAACAAAATCAATTTGAATCGAATCGAATTGAAATTAATCGAACCGAATGGAATCGAATCCAAACGAACAGAATCGAATCGTATCGAATCTAAAAGAATCGAATCAATTCGAATCAAAAAGAATCAAATCAAATTGAAAAGAATCGAATTGAATAAAAAAATCGAATTGAATTGAAAAGAATAGAATCAAATCGAAAAGAATCGAATCGAACCAAATCAAAAAGAACTGAATCAAATCAAATCGAAAAGAATCAAATTCAAAAGAATCAAATCGAATAGATTCAAATCGAATCAAATCTAATCGAAAAGAATCGAAAAGAATCGAATCGAAAAGAATCGAGTCGAATCAAATTGAATCTAATCGAAAGAATCAAATCGAATCGAAAAGAATCGTATAAAATCGAAAAGAATCGAATCAAAAAGAATCGAATCGAATTGAATCAAATCGAATTGAAAAGAATCGAATCAAATCGAAAAGAATTGATTCGAATAGAAAAGAATCGAATCAAAAACAATCGAATCGAACCGAAAAAAGTCGAATCGAATCGAATCTAAAAGATTAGAATCGAATCGAAAAGATTCAAATCCAAAATAATCGAACTGAACAGTCG
>CM052485.1:273713-294674 GCA_028533335.1 Chrysocyon brachyurus
TCGAATGTAATTGAAAAGAATCAAATGAATCTAATCGAATTGAATCAAAAAGAAACGAATTGAATAAAAAAGAATCGAATCGAGTAGAATTGAATAGAATCGAATAGAATCAAATCGAATAGAATCAAAAAGAATCACATCGAAATGAATGGAATCAAATCGATAGGAATCGAATTGAATGGAATAGAATAGAATTGAAAAGAATCAAATCGTATTCAAAACAATTGAATTGAAAAGAATCGAAAAGAATCGAATCTAATCGAATCGAAAAGAATTGAATCAAATCGAATCCAAAAGAATCAAATTGAAGAGAATCAAAAAGAATCGAATCGAATTGAAATTAAAAAAATGAATCGAATCGAATCGATAAGAATTGAATCGAATTGAATCAAAAAGAATCGAATCAAATAGAAAAGAATTGAATCGAATCAAATCGAATAGAATGGAAAAGAATCGAATCGTATCGAATCAAATAGAATCGAATGGAATCAAATCGAAAATAATCAAATTGAATCGAATATAATCGAACTGAAAAGAATCGAATTGAAACAATCGAATTGAAAAGAATGGAATCGAATCAAATCAAATCGAAAAGAATCGAATCGACTCAAATTGATTAGGAAAGAAAGGAATTCATATCAAAAAGAATAAAAAAGAAACGAATCGAGGGATTCCTGGGTGGCGCAGCGGTTTGGTGCCTGCCTTTGGCCCAGGGCGCGATCCTGGAGACCCAGGATCAAATCCCACGTCAGGCTCCCGGTGCATGGAGCCTGCTTCTCTCTGCCTGTGTCTCTGCCTCTCTCTCTCTCTGTGTGTGTGACTATTATAAATTTAAAAAAATTTAAAAAAATTAAAAAAAGAAACGAATCGAAAACTATTGAATCGAAAAGAAAATAAATGAATCGAATCGAAAAAAACGAATTGAATCGAAATGAATCGAAAAGAATTGAATCGAAAAGAATCGAATTGAAAAGGATTGAATCGAATCAAATAGAAAAGAATCTAATCGTTTGGAATCGAATCGAATCGAGAAGAATTGAATAGAAAAAAATTGAATCTAATTGCATCGCATCGAAAGAATCGAATCGAATGGAAGCAAAAAGAATCAAATGAATCGAATCGAATAGAATCAAAAAGAATCGAATCGAATCAAATAGAAAAGAATCGAATCGATTCAAAAGGAAAGGAATCGAATGAAAAAGAATCGAATCGAAAAGAATTAAATCGAATCGAATGGAAAAGTATTGAATAGAATCAAATCTAATCGAATTGAATCGAAACAAATCGAATCGAAGAGAATCAAAAAGAATCGAATCGAATCGAAATGAAAAGAATCGAACTGAATTGAATTGAAAAGAATCGAATTGAATCAAAAAGAATTGAATCAAATCAAATGGAAAGAATTGAATCGAATCGAATTGAAAAGAAAGAATTGAATCAAATCGAATTGAAAAGAATCGAATCGAATCAAATAGAAAAGAATCTAATCGATTTGAATCGAAGAAATTCGAAAAGAATCGAATCGAAAAAAATGCCATCTAATTTCATCGAATCAAAATAATCGAATCGAATGTAAGTGAAAATATTCAAATGAATCAAATCAAATCGAATTGAAAGGAATCGAATCGCATCGAATTGAATCGAAAAGAATCAAATCAAATCGAATCAAATCGATTCCAAAAGATTCGAAAAGAACCTAATCGAATCTATTCAAATGGAAAAGAATTGAATCTAATTGAATCTATTCGAAAAGAATAGAATCGAAAGAATCAAATCCAATAAAAAAAATCTAATCAAATCGAATAGAATCGAATAGAAAAGAATCGCATCGAATCGAATAGAAAAGAATCGAAATGAATTCAATCGAAAAGAATCGAATCGAATCGAATTGAAAAGAATCGAATCGAATCGAAGAGAATCAAAAAGAATCATATCGAATCGAAACAAAAATAATCAAATCGCATCAAATGAAAGAATCGAATAAAATCGAATCGAATTGAACCGCATAGAATCGAATCGAAAAGAATCGAATCGACTCGATTAGATTTGAAAAGAAAGCAATTAGAAACAAAAAGAGTTAAATTGAAAAGAAACAATTCGAAAACTATCGAATAGAAACGGAAATAATCAAATTGAATCAATTTGAAAATAATCGAATCAAATCAAATCGAAAATAAATGAATTGAATCTAATAAAAAATAATCGATTTGCATTGAATCGAATCGAAAATAATCAAATTGATTTGAATTGAAAATAATCAAATGGAATCGAAAATAATCGAATCGAAAGTAATCTTATCGAATGGAAAATAATTGAATCAAATCGAAAATAATCCAATCGAATTTTAAATAATCCAATTGAAAATAATCGAATTGATTCGAATCGAAAATAATCGAATCAAATCAAATCAAATCGAAAATAAACGATTAGCATCTAATTGAATCAAATCAAAAATAATCAAATCGAATTGAATCGAAAATAATCAAATCGATTCTAAAATAATTGAATCGAAAAGATTTGAATTGATTCAAATCAAAAATAATCGAATCAAAAAGAATCGAATCAAATCAAAAATAATCGAATCGAATTGAATTGAAAATAATCTAATCAAATGCAATCGAATCGAACCAAAAAGAATCGAATCGAATCGAAAAGAATCGAATCAAATCGAATCGATAATAATCGAATCGAATCATCGAAACAAATCGAATCGAAAATTATCAATTCGCATCGAATCAAATCGAATTGAAAATAAACTAATCAAATTGAATCGAAAATAATCGAATCGAATCGAATCGAAAATAATCGAATCGAATCAAAACAATCAAATCAAATTGAATCAATAATAATCGAATCAATCATCGAATCTAATCTAATCGAACATTATTGATTTGCATCGAATCGATTCTAATCGAAAATCTAATCAAATTGAATAAAAAATAATCGAATGAATCTAAAATAATTGAATCGAAAAGAATCGAATCGATTCGAATCGAAAATCGAATCGAATTGAAAAGAATCGAATTGAATAAAAAATAATCGAATTGAATCGGAATTATCGAGTCGCGTAGAATTGAATCTTTTCCAATTCGTTTCGATACTTTTTGATTTGATTCGATTCTTTTTGGTTTGATTCAATTTGATTCGAATCTTTTCAACTGGATTCGATTCTTTTAGATTCGATTCTTTTCTATGTCATTCGATTCGATTCAATTCGATTCGATTTTTATCGATTTGACTAGATACTTTTCAATTTGATTTGATTTGATTCTTTTCAATTCTATTCCATTCAATTCGTTTTTTTCAATTCGTTTTGATTCTTTTTGATTCGATTCGATTCTTTTCGACTTGATTCGATTCGATTCTTTTCGATTCGATTCAAATCAAATCTTTTCAATTCGATTAAATTCAATTCAATTATTCAAATGTATCGAATCGAATCGGAAAGAATCGAATCGAATCAAATCAAAAAGAATGGAATCTAATAGAATCGAATCGAATTGAAAAATATCGAGTCGAATCGAAAAGAATCGAATCGAATCAAAAAGAGTCGAATTGCATTGAATCGAATCAAAAATAATCGATTCCAATCCAATCAAATCGAATATTAACCAATCGAATTGAATCGAATATAGTCGAATCGAATCAAAAAGAATCAAATCAAATCAAAAAGAATCGAATCGAAAAGAATCAAATCGAATCAAAAATAAACGAATCAAAAAAATAAAAATAAAAAAATAAAAAAAATAAATAAACGAATCAATCCAATCGAATCGAATCGAAAATAAATGAATTGAATCGAATTGAATCGAAAATAATCAAATCGAATTGAAATTAATTGAATCAAATCGAATTGAATCGAATCAAATTGAATCGAAACGAATTGAAACGAATCAATGCAAAAATTATCGATTCACATTGAATCGAATCGAAATTAATGGAAAAGAATAGAATCAAAAATAATCGAATTGAAAAGAATCGAATTGAATCTAAAAGAATCAAATCGAATCGAAAAAAATCGAATCAAATAAAAAATAAATGAGTCGAATCTAAAATAATTAAATCGAAAAGAATCGAGGCGATATGAATAGAAAAGAATTGAATTGAATAGAATCAAATCGAAAATAATTTAATCGAATCGAATAAAAAATAAACGACTCAAATAGAATCGAATCGAAAATAATCGAATTGAATCGAATTAAAAGTATTCAAATCAAATCGAAAAGAATTCATTATAATTGACTCGAATTGAATTGAATCGAAAATAATCGAAACAAATCGAATCGAATCAAAATCAAATCGAATCGAAAATAATCGAATAATTTTGAATCGAATCAAATTGATTTGATACCAATTGATTCTAAAATAATCGAATCATATCGAATTGATCGAAAATAATGGAAACGAATAAAATCGAAAATAATTGAATTGCAAATAATCGAATCCAATCAAATCAAAAATAATCGAATCCAATCTACAATAATCGAATCGAATCGAAAATAACCGAATGGAAAATAATCGAATCATATCGAATTGATCGAAAATAATGGAAACGAATAAAATCGAAAATTATTGAATTGAAAATAATCGAATCCAATCAAATAAAACATAATCGAATCCAATCTAAAATAATTGAATTGAATCTAAAATAATCGAATCGAAAAGAATCAAAAATATTGAATCGAATCGAAAAGAATCGAATTGAAAAGAAAATAATTGATTTGAATAGAAAATAATCGAATCGAATCGAAAGGATTTGAATCGAATTGAAAAGAATCGAATTAAATCGAAAAGAATCCAATCCAATCGAAAATAATCGAATCGAATCAAATTGAATGGAAAATAATAGATTCGCATCGAATCGAATTGGATATAATCGAATTGAATTGAAAATAATTGAATTGAGATGAGAATCGAATCAAATGGAAAATAATCTAAGTGAATCCAATAGAATCGAATGGAAAATAATCAATTCGAATCAAATCAAATTGAAAATAATCTAACTGAATCGAACCGAATTGAATCTAAAATAATTGAATTGAATCGAAAATAATCGAACTGAATCGAACCGAATTGATTCGAATATAATCAAATCGAATCGAAAATACTCTAATCGAATCGAATCAAATCAAATCAAAAATAATCGAATCGAATCGAAAATTATCGAACCGAATCAAATTGAATTGAATAGAAAATAATCGATTAGAATCAAACCGATTTGTATCAAAATAATCAAATCGAATCGAATCGAAAAGAATCAAATCAAATAAAAAACAATTGAATCGAAAATCGAATCGAATCGAAAAGAATCAAATCAAATAAAAAACAATTGAATCGAATCGAAAATCGAATCGAATCGAAAATAATCAAATTGAATCCAATCAAATCGAATCAAAAATAATCAAATTGAATTGAATTGAATAAAAAATAATCGTATCGAATAAAAATTAATCGAATCGAATGGAATCGAAAATAATCGATTTGCAGCGAATCAAGAATAATCCAATCGAATTGAATCAAAAATAATCGAATCGAATCAAAAAATCGAATCAAATCTAAAAAAATCGAATTGAAAAGAATCAAATTGATTGGAATCGAAAATAATTGAATCGAATTGAAAAAAATCAAATCAAATAAAAAATAATCAAACCGAATTGAATTGAAAATAATCGAAGAGAATAGAATTGAATAGAAAATAATCAAATCGAATCAAAAAGAATCGAATCAAATCGAATCAAAAAGAATCGAATCAAATCATTGAATCGAATCAAAAAGAATCGAATCGATTTGAATCAAAATTAATTGAATCGAATCGAAAAGAATTGAATTGAATAAAAAATAATCAAATCGAATCAAAAATAATCTAATCGAATCGAATTGAATCAAAAATAATCAAATTGAATCAAAATGAATCGAAACGAATAGATCTTTTACAATTCGTTTCGATTCTTTTTCATTTGATTCGATTCCTTTCAATTTGATTCAATTCAATTCGATTCTTTTCTATTGGATTCGATTCTTTTCGATTCGCTTCTTTTCAAAGTCATTTGATTCTATTCTGTTCGATTCAATTCAATTTGATTCGATTTTTATCGATTTGATTCGATTCTATTCGATTCGATTTTTTTCGATTCAATTCTTTTTCATTCAATTCGATTCGATTCTTTTCGATTCGATTCGATTCTTTTCAATTCGATTCGAATCAAATAATTTCAGTTCAATTTTATTCGATTCGATTATTCGAATGAATCGAATCAAAATGAAAAGAATTGAATCGATCGAAAAGTATGGAATCGAAAAGAATTGAATGGAAAAGAATCATCGAATTGAAAAGAATCGAATCAAATAGAAAAAAATCGAGTCGAATCGTAAAGAATAGAATCGATCGAAAAAATCGAATCGTATCAAATCGAATAAAAAATAATCGATTCCCACCGAATCGAATCGAATATAAACCAATCGAATTGAATCGAATATAATCGAATCAAATTCAATCAAATCGAATCGAAAATAATCAAATAGAATAGAATTGAATAGAAAATAATCAAATCGAATTAAAAAGAATCGTATCAAATCGAATCGAAAATAATCGAATCAAATCATCAAGTCGAATCGAAAATAATCGAATCAATTCGAATCGAAATTAATTGAATTGAATCGAAAAAATTGAATCGAATCGAATCAAAAATAATCAAATCAATCGAAAATAATCGAATCTAATCGAATTGAATAAAAAAATAATCGAATTGAATCGATATGAATCGAAACGAATCGATCTTTTTCAATTCATTTCGATTCTTTTTGATTTGATTTGATTCCTTTCAATTTGATTCAATTCAATTTGATTCTTTTCTATTGGATTTAATTCTTTTCGATTCACTTCTTTTTGATGTCATTTGATTTGATGCTGTTTGATTCGATTCAATTTGATTCGATTTTTATCGATTTGATTCTTTTGATTCAATTCGATTCAATTCTTTTCGATTCGATTCGATTCAATTCGATTCGATTTTTTTGAATTCGTTTCGATACTTTTTGATTTGATTCGACTCGATTCTTTTTGATTCGATTCAATACATTCGAATAATAGAATCGAATCAAATTGAACTTCAAGATAAGATTTGATTCGAATTGAATCGAAAAGAATCGATTCGAATCAAAAAGTATGGAATCGAAATGAACTGAATCGAATGCAAAAGAATCGAATGGAGTCAAAAAAACTCGAGTCGAATTGTAAAGAATCAAATCAATCGAAAAGAATCGAATCATATCAAATCGAATCGAAAATAATCGATTTCCATCGAATCGAATCAAATTTAAACCAATCGAATTGAATCGAATATAATCAAATCGAATTGAAAAGAATCGAAACGAATTGAAAATAATCGAATCAAAAAGAATCAAATCGATTTGAATTGAAAAGAATCGAAACGAATCGTAAAGAATTGAATCGAATAAGAAATAATCGAATAGAATCGAAAATAAATGAATTGAATCAAACGAATTGAATCGAAAATAATGGAAAAGAATAGAATTGAACAGAATCGAATCGAATCGTAAAGAATCGAATTGAAGTGCATCGAAAAGTATTGAATCGAATCAAACTGAAAAGAATCGAATCAAAATGAATCGTATCAAAAGACTCGAATTGAATCGAATCGAATCGAAAGAATCGAATTGAATCAAATAGAATCGAATAGAAAAGAATCTATCAAATCGAAAAGAATCGAATTGAAAAAAGATTGAATCGAATCAATTCGAATCGAAAAGAATTGAATCGAATCAAATCCCTAACCCTAACCCCTAACCACTAACACTAAAACTATCATAACCCTAACCCTTAACCCTAACCCTTAACCCTAACCCTAACCCTAACTGTACCCTAACCCTAACCCTAAGCCTAACACCTAACCCTAACCCTAAGCCTAACCTGAACACTAACCCTAAACTTAACCCGTACCCTAACCCTAACCCATACCCTAACCCTAACAGGTACCCTAAGACTAACCTGTACCCCAACCCTAACCCGTGCCCTAACCCGTACCCTAACCTCTCCCCGAACCCTATGCCCATACCTTAACCCGTACACTAACCCGTCCCCTAACCCTAACCCTAACCAGTACTCTATCACTAACCCGTACCCTAACCCGTACCCTAACCCGTATCCTAACCCTAACCCTAACCCCTAACCCTAACCCTATCGTTTTTTTCGATACGATTCAATTCTTCTTTATTTGATTTGATTCTATTCTTTTGGATTCGATTCGATTTGATTCTTTTCGAATCGATTCGATTCTTTTCGATTCGATTTGATTCGATACGAATTTTTACGATTTGATTCGATTCGATTTATTCGATTCGATTCGTTTTGATTCAATTAATTTCAATTAGATTCGTTTCGATTCTATTCGATTCAATTCGTTTCGATTCAATTTGATATGTTTAATTCCGATTCGATTTGATTCGATTATTTTTGGCAGATTCGTTTCAATTTGATTCGATTGTTTTTGATTTGATTCTTTTCGATTAGATTAGATTCGATTCTTTTCATTTCAATTTGATTAGTTTCGATTTGATTATTTTCGATTTGATTCGTTTCGATTCGATTCGATTATATTCTATTCGATTCGTTTCTATTCGATTATTTTCGACTATTCGTAACAATTCGATTCTATTCGATTATTTTAAATTCGATTCGAATTTATTCGATTATTTTCGATTCGATTCGATTCGATTATTTTCGATTCACTTCATTTCTGTTCGATTCGATTTGATTCGATAAATTTCGATTCGATTATTTTCAATTCGATTCATTTCAATTCGAATATTTTCGATTTGATTCGTTTCAATTCGATTCGATTCGATTATTTTCGATTCGATTCGATTCGATCGGTTCAATTAGATTATTTTCGATTCGATTCGTTTCGATTCGATTAATTTGGATTCGATTTCTTTCTATTCGATTATTTTCTATTCAATTCATGTAGATTCAATTATTTTCTATTCGATTCCTTTCAACTCGATTCGACTCGATTATTTTTTATTCGATTCGATTTTCTTCATTCGATTCGATTCGATGATCTTTGATTCAATTCGAATCGATATTTTCGATTTGAATCGATTCTTTTCATTCAATTCGATTCAATTCAAATCGATTCGATTCAATTCTTTTCGATTTGATTATTTCGATTCGATTCGATTCGATTTTTGTCTATTCGATTCTTCTTTATTTGATTCGTTTTGATTCTTTTCGATTCAATTTGATTCGATTCATTTCGAATCGATTCGATTCATTTGATTCGATTCGATTTGATTCGATCTTCTTCAATTCGATTCTATTTTCTATTTGATTCGATTCGAGTTTTTCGAGTAGATTCTATTTTTTTCATTTTGATTAGATAGTTTTCGATTTGTTTCTTTTCGATTAATCAAGTCTTTTTGATTTGATTCGATTCTTTATTCTTTTTGATTCAATTTCGATTTGATTCTTTTCGATTCAATTCGATTATTTTCAATTCGAATCGTGTTGTTTCGGTTATTTTCAATTCTATTTGATTCGATTTGATTCCTTTCAATTCGATTCTTATCGATTCGATTCTTTTCAATTCGATTCAATTCTTTTCGATGCGATTCTATTCTTTTTTGATGGGATTCGATTCAATTCGGTTCGATTTTTTCAACTCGAGTCCATTTTTCGATTCGATTCTTTTAGATTCGATTCGATTCATTTCGATACAATTCGATTCGATTATTTTCGATTTGATTCGATTCTTTTCGATTCGATTAGAATAATTTCTATTCGATTCGATTTATTTTGATTTGATTCATTTCAATTCGATTCGATCAATTTTGATTAGATTCAATTCGATTCGATTATTTTTGATTCAATTATTTTTGACTCAAGTTTTTTCGATTCGATTCATTTCGATTCGATTTGATTATTTTTGCTTCGATTCGAATCGAATCGATTATTTTCGATTTGTTTCATTTCTATTCGATTCGATTCGATTAATGTCAATTCGATTATTTTCGATTCGATTCTATTTGATTTGTTTCGTTTCAATTCGACTCAATTTCTATTCGATTCGATTTTATTCGATTCGATTATTTTCGATTCGATTCGTTTCGATTTGATTATTTTCAATTCGATTAGTTACGATTCAATTTGATTTGATTCGATTCTTATTTATTTGATATGTTTCGATTCTTTTCGATTCGATTTGATTCAATTTTTTTCGAATCGATTCGATTCTTTTCGATTCAATTTGATTCGATTCGATCTTTTTCGATTCTATTCTTTTCGATTCAATTCGATTCGATTTTTTTGTTTCTATTCGATAGTTTTCGATTCGTTTCTTTTCGATTCGATTCGATTCTTTTCCATTCGATAGGATTCGATTCTTTTTGATTCAATTTCGATTCTATTCTTTTCGAATCGATTCAATTATTTCGATTCGATTTGATTCAATTTTTTTATACCATTCGATTCTTCTTTATTTGATTTGATTATATTCTTTTCGATTCGATTCGATTTGATTCTTTTTGAATATTAGATTCTTTTTGATTCTATTTGATTCGATTTGAATATTTGCGATTCAATTCGATTTGATTCAATTTTATTCGATTGGACTCATTTTGATTCGATTATTTTCGATTTGATTCGTTTCGATTCAATTCGATTCGTTTAATTTCGATTTGATTTTATTCGATTATGTTCGGCTCTTTCGTTTCAATTCGATTCGATTCTATTGTTTTCGATTGAATTCATTTCGATTAGATTCTATTAGATTATTTTTTATTCGATTCGTTAAAATTATTTTCGATTCGATTCGTTTTGATTCAATTCGATTCGATTATTTTCTATTCGATTCGATTCGATTCCCCTCTTTTCGTTTCTTTTCAATTCGATTCTTTTCCATTTGATTCGATACTTTTGTATTTGATTCTTTTCGATTCGATTCAATTCTTTTGGATTCGATTCGATTCGACTCGATTCGATTTTTTCGTTTCAATTCGATTAATTTCTGTTCGATTTGATTTATTTTGATCTGATTCATTTCAGTTCGATTTGGTTAATTTCGATTCGATTAGTATCGATTCGATTATTTTCGATTCGAATATTTTCAATTCGATTCGATTAGTTTTGATTCGATTCGATTCGATTCGATTTGATTATTTTCGATTCAATTCGTTTCGATTAGTTTCAATTCGGTTAATTTTGATTCGATTATTTTCGATTCGATTCTTTTTGATTCGAGTCAATTTGATTCTTTTCGATTCTATTTGATACAATTCTTTTTACTTCGATTTGAATGGATTCTCTTCAATTCGATTCCTTTCGATTCTATTCTATGTGATTTTTTCAATTCAATTCAATTCGATTATTTTTGAATCGAATCTTTTCGATTCTATTTGATTGGATTATTTTCGATTCGATATGATTCTTTTCGATTCGATTTTTTTCGATTCATCAATTCGATCCTTTTCAATTCAATTCTATTCGATTCGATTCAATCCTTTTTGTTTCTGTTCTTTTCCATTCAATTCGATTCTTTTCGATTCTATTTGATTCTTTTCATTCGATTCGATTCTTCTCGTTCGATTCGATTCAATTCAAATCTATTCGATTCAATTATTTTCGATTGGATTATTTTCGATTTGATTATTTTCGGTTAGATTCGATTATTTTCGATTTGTTGATTCTATCCATTTCAATTCGATTCTTTTCGATTTGATTCGATTCTTTTCAATTTGATTCGATTCATTTCGATACGGTTCAATTTAATTTTTCGATTCGATTAGATTTTTTTTTATTCGATTCTTTATTTGATTTGATTGATTTCGATTCGATTTGATTTGATTTTTTTGGAATCGATTCGATTCTTTTCGATTCAATTATATTTGATTCGAACTTTAGCGATTGTATTCTTTTCGATTCATTTCGATTCGATTTTATTCGCTTCGCTTCGATCGTTTTTGATTTGTTTCTTTTCAATTCTATTCGATTCGATTATTTTCGATTTGATTCGATTCTATTTCTGTCTATTCCATTTTTCTTTATTTGATTCTTTTCGAATCCTTTCAATTCAATTTGATTCGATTTATTTCAAATCGATTCGATTCTTTTTGATGCGATTCAATTCGATTCGATGTTTTTTGATTCGATTCTATTCTTTTCGATTCGATTCGATTCGAGTTTTTCGATTCTATTCAATTCGATTTTTTTCATTTTGATTCGATAGTTTTTGATTCGTTTCTTTTGATTCTATTCGATTCGATTCTTTTCGATTCGATTCTTTTCGATTCTTTTTGATTCAATTTCGATTCTATTCTATTCTATTCGATTCGATTCGATTCAATTCGATTCAATTTTTTCGATATGATTTGCTTCTTTATTTGATTTGTTTCTATTCTTTTTTATTTGATTCTTTTCGATTCGATTCTTTTCAATTCTATTCGATGTGATCTTTTGCGATTCGATTTGATTTGATTCGATACTTTTCATTTCGATTCGATTTGATTTTTCTCATTTTTATTCGATAGTTTTTGTATCGTTTCTTTTAGATTCTTTTCAACTCGATTATTTTCGATTCGATTCGATTATCTTTCTATTCGAGTCTTTTTTATTTGAATTCCCTTCATTTCAAAATGATTCAATTCGATTATTTCGATTCGATGTGATTTGATTCTTTTCACTTCCATTCGATTTGATACCTTTGATTCGGTGAGATTTGATTTGATTCAAATCAAAAAGAATCGAATAGAAAAGAATCATATCAAATCGAATAGAAAAGAATCGCATTGAATAGAAAAGTCGATTGAAAGAATCGAATCCATTCGAAAAAATCGAATTGAATCGAATCAAAAATAATCGAATCACATCGAATCGAAAAGAATCGAATTGATACAAATTGAATCGAATTGAAAAGAAACGAATCGATTTGAATCGAAAAGAATTGAATCAAATCGAATCGAAGGGGTGGATCGAAAAGAATCGAATTGTTTCGAAAAAAACGAATCAAATCGAATCAAATTGAAAATCGAAAAAATCAAATCGAATTGAAAGTAATCGTAAAGAATCGAATCGAAAAAATCGAATCAAATCAAATAGAAAAGAATCGAATCGATAGAATCGAAAAGAATCGAATCATATCGATCGAATCGAAAAGAATAGAATCGAAAGAATTGAATCAAATCAAAACGAAACTAATCGAATCGAAAAGATTTGATCGAAAAGAATCGAATCAAATCGAAAAGGATTGAATCGAATCAAATCGAAAAGAATCGAATCGAATCGATAAGAGTTGATCGAAAAGAATCGAATCAAATTGAAAAAACGAATCGAATCGAATCGAATCGAATCAAAAAAATCGAATCTAATCGAATCGAATGGAAAAGAATTGAAAAGAATCATATTGATCTGATAGAAAAGAATCGAATTGAAAGGAATCGAATCAAATCGAATTGAAACAAATCAAATGGAATCGAAAAGAGTCGATCGAAAAGAATCGAATCGAATCGAAAAGACTCAAATCGAAAAGAATCGAATCAAATCAAATCGAAAAGAATCAAATCGAATCAAAGGGGTGGATCGAAAAAAATCGAATTGATTAGAAAAAAACGAATCGATTCGAATCAAATTGAAAAGAATCGAAAAGAATCGAATCAAATTGAAAGTAATCGAAAAGAATCGAGAAGAATTGAATCGAATAAATCGAATAGAATAGAAAAGATGCAAATCAAATCGAATCGAACATTATCCAACCAAAAAAAAAGAAAAGGGAAGTATCAAATCGAATCAAAAAGAATCGAATCAAATTGAAAAAATAGAATCCAATCGAAGAGAATCGAATCGATTTGAAAAGAATCGAATCAAAACGAATCGAAAATAATCGAACCAAACGAATCAAATCGAAACTAATCGAATCGAATTGAAACTAATCGAATCAAAAATAATTGAATCAAATCGAATCGAATCGAATCGAAATTAATTGAATCGAATCGAATCGAATCGAAATAAATCAAATCGAATCTAAAATAATCGATTCGAAACAAATCGAATGAAAATAATCACATCGATTCGAATCGAATCAAATCAAAATAATCAAATCGAATTGAAATGAATCGAATAGAAAATAATCTAATCGAAATGAATCGAACAGAAAATAATTGAATCGAATCAAATCGAAATTAATCAAATCGAATCAAATCGAAACGAATCTAATCGAAAAAAATCGAATTGATTCGAATCGAATTGAATCAAAAATAATCGAATTGAAATGAATCGAACCGAATATAATGGAACCAAAACATTTCGAATCGAAAATAATTGAATCGAAACGAATCAAAACGAATTGATTCAAAAATAATTGAATCGAAATAAATCGAATCGAAATCAATCTAATCAAATCGAAAATAATCACTCAAAAATAATTGAATCGACGAAAAAAATCGAATCGAAAATAATTGAATCGAATAGAAATTGATTGAATCGAATCGAAACGAATCCAATAGAAATGAATAGTATCCAAAATAATCGAATCAAATCGAATCGAAACGAATCGAATAGAAAATTATAGAATCAAAACTAATCGAATCGGAAAAAATCGAATCGAATCGAATTGAAAATAATCGAATAAATCACATCGAATCGAAAAGAATTGAATCGAAATTGAATCAAAAAGAATCGAATTGAATCGAAAATAATCGAATTGAATAGAATTGAAAAGAAACGAATCGAAAACTATGAAATTGAATCGAAAAAAAATTGAATCGAATCGAAGAGAAAAAAACGAATCGAATCGAATCGAATTGAATCGAAAAGAATCGAATCGAATCAAAAATATCAACGAATCGAATCGAATCAATAAGAATCGATTTGAAATGAATCGAATCAAATTGAATCGAAAAGAATCAAAATGAATCAAATAAAGAAGAATCGAATAAAAAATATCGAATCCAATCGAATTGAATCGAAAAGAATCGAATCAAATTGAATCGAAGAGAAAAGAATCAAATCGAAATGAAAAAATTGAATCGAGTTGAAAATATCGAATCGAATCGAAAAGAGTAAATCGAATCGAAAAGGATTGAATCGTAAATAATCAAATCAAATCGAATCGAAATTGAATAAAAAAGAATCCAAAAGAATCGAATCGAATCGAAAAGAATCGAATCGAATAGAATCGAAAGGAAACGAATCGAACACTATCGAATTGAATAAAAAAATCGAATCGAATCGAAAAAAAATCGAATCGAAAAGAATTGAATCAAATCGAAAAGGATCGAATCTAATCAAATCCAATAAAAAAGAATCTAGTTGAAATGCATCAAATCAAATTGTATCGAAAGGAATCGAAACGAATCAAATAAAGAAGAATCGAATCGAAAAAAATCGAATCGAATCGAATTGAATTGAATTGAAAAGAATCGAATCGAAAAGAATCAAATCGAATTGAATCAAAGAGAAAAGAATCGAATCGAATCGAAAAGAATCGAATCGAAACAAAAAAATTGAATCGAGTTGACAATGTCGAATCGAATCGAAAAGAGTAAAATGAATCGAAAAGAATTGAATCGAAAAGATTCGAATCGGATCGAAATTGAATAAAAAAGAATCCAAAAGAATCGAATCGAATCGAAAAGAATGGAATAGAATCGAAAAGAAATGAATCGAACACTATCGAATTGAATCCAAAAAAATCGAATAAAATCGAATCGAAAAAAACGAATTGAATCGAATCAAATCGAAAAGAATCGGATCAAATCGAAAATGATAGAATCGAACCGAATCAAAAAGAATCGATTTGAAATGTTCGAATCAAATTTTATCGAAAGGAATCGAAACTAATCAAAAAAAAGAATCAAATTGAAAAAATCGAATTGAATCGAATTGAATTGAATTGAAAAGAATCGAATTGAAAAGAATCGAATGGAATTGAATCGAAGAGAAAAGAATCAAACCGAATCGAATCCAAAAGAATTGAATCAAAATGAAAAAAACAAATCGAGTTGAAAATATCGAATTGAATCGAAAATAGTCAAATGGAATTGAAAAGAATCAAATCGAAAAGAATCGAATAGAATCAAAATGAATCGAATCAAATAGAAAAGAATCAAATAGAAAAAATCGAATAGAAAATCAAATCGATGAATCAAAAAGGATCGAATCAAAAACAATCGAATCGAAAGATTCAAATCGAATTGAATAGAATCGAAAGCAATCGAATCGAATTAAAACGAATTTAATCTAAAATAAACGAATCGGAAAAAAGAAAATAATCGAATTGTTTCAAATTGAAAATAATCTCATCTAATGTTATCGAAATGAAACAAATCGAAAATAATCGAATCGAATCAGAATGAATCAGCCGAAAATAATCAAATCAAATCGAATCAAAATTAAACGAATCGAATTGAATCGAATCTTATTGAATCGAATAGAATCGAAATGAATCGAATCGAAAATAATCGATTCAAAACGAATCGAATCAATCGAATTAAAAAAATTCGAATCGAATTAAATCGAATCGAAAAGAATTGAATCGATTCGAAAAGAATCAAATCGAATCGAATCGAAAAGAATAAAATCAAATCATATAAAGAAGAGTCGAATCGTATCGAAAAAATCGAATCAAATCGAATCAAAAATAATTGAATTGAATCGAAAAGAATAGAATCGAAATAGAATCGAAAAGAATCGAATTGAAGCGAATCGAATTGAAAAGAATCAAATCGAATCGAATCAAATAAACGAATCGAAAACTTTCGAATCAAAATGAAAAAAATCGAATCGAAAAGAATACAATTGAAAAAGATCGAATCGAATCGAAATGAATCGAATCGGATTGAATCGAAAAGAATCGAATCGAAAATAATCGAATCGAATAAAAAAGAATCCAATCGAAAAGAATTGAATCGTATAGATTCAAATTGAATCGAATCGAATCGAAAACAATAAAATAGAATAGAAAAGAATCGAATTGAATCGAATCGAAAAGGATCGAACAAAAAAAAAGAATCGAATTGAAAAGGATCGAGTCGACGAATCAAAAGTAATCGAATTGAAAAGAATCGAATCGAATCAAAATAATCGAATCGAGAGGAATTGAATCAAATTGTATCGAAAAGTGTCAATGAAAATAATTGAATTAAATCGAAAAGACTCAAATCGAAAAGAATCAAATCGCATCAATTAGAAAAGAATCGAATCGAATAGAAATGAGTCGATCGAAAAGAATCGAATCCATTTGAAAAAATTGAATCGAATTGAATCAAAAAAATCTAATCTAATCCAAAAGAATCGAATCAATTCAAATCGATCGAATCGAAAAGAATCGAATAGAATCGAATCGTAAAGAATCGAATTGAATTGAAAAACTCAAATCGAATCGAATGAAATCGAAAAGCAATGAATCGAAAAGCATCGAATCAAATCGAAAAGAATCGAATCGAATCAATTAGAAAAGAATTGAATCGATTGAATCGAAAAGAATCGAATCATATCGATAGAATCAAAAAGAATCGAATAGAAAGAATCAAATTGAATCAAAACGAAATGAATCGATTCGAAAGAGTCGATCGAAAAGAATTGAATCAAATCAAAAACAATCGAATGGAATCGATAAGTGCCGATCGAAAAGAATCAAATCGAATAAATAAACGAATCAAATAAAAAATATCGAACTAATAGAATCGAATTGTAAAGAACGAATTGTATCGATCTAATCGAAAAGCATCGAATCGAAAGGAATCAAATCGAACTGAATCGAAACAAATAGAATGGAATCGAAAAGAGTCGATTGAAAAGAATCGAATCGAAACGAAAAGACTCACATCAAAAAGAATCGAATCGAATCAAATCGAAAAGAATCTAATCGAATCGAAGGGGTCGCTCAAAACGAATCGAATCGATTTGAAAAATACGAATCGAATCAAATCGAATTGAAAAGAATCGAAAAGAATCGAATCAAATTGAAAGGAATCGAAAAGAATCGAGAAGAATCGAATCGAATTGAATCAAATCGAATCGAAAAGAATCGAATCGAATCGAAAAGAATCAAATCAAAAAGAACGATTTGAGTTGAAAAAATCGAATCAAATTGAATCGAAAAGAATCGAATAGAATCGAAATGAATCAAATCGAAAAGAATTGAATTGAATCGAATCAAAAAGTATAGAATCGAATACAAAAGAATCGAATCGATGATTCAAAAAGAATCAAAGAGAAAACTTTTGAATAGAAAGGAATCGAATTGAATCGAATCGAATAGAAAATAATCGAATCGAATCAAAACGAATCAATTCGAAAATAATCGAGCCGAATCGAATCTAATCGAAATGAATCGAAAATAATTGAATCGAATCGAATCGAAAATAATCGAATCAAATCTAATCGAAACGAATCTAATCGAAAATAATTGAATTGAATGGAATCGAAATAAGTCAGCCGAAAATATAATCCAATTGAATCAAAATTAATCAAATCGAATTGAATCGAAACGAATTGAATTGAATTGAATCGAAACGAATACAATCAAAAATAATCGAAACAAAATGAATCGAATGGAAATTAACCGAATCAAATCGAAAGTAATAGAAACAAATCAAATCGAAAATAATCGCATCGAATTGAATCGAATCGAAACAAAACTAATCGAATCAAATCGAAAAGAATCGAATTGAAATGAATGGAATCGAAAATAATTGAATTGAATCGAAATAATCGAATAAAAACGAATCGATTTGAAAATAATTGAATCGAATGGAATCAAATAAAAAATAATCGAATTAAATGGAATCTAAAAGAATCGAATCAAAAATAATCGAATTGAAACAAATCGACTCGAAAATAATTGAATTGAATCATAATGAATCGAATCGAAAATGAATCAAAACGAATCGAATCGAAAATAATTGAATCGAATCAAATCGAATCGATTCGAAATTAATCAAATCGAATCGAATCGAAACGAATCGAATCGAAAATAATAGAATCGAATCGAAACGAATCGAATAGAAAATAATAGAATCAAAACTAAACGAATCGAAAAAAATCGAATTGAATCGAATCGAGTCGAATTGAAATTAATCGAATTGAATCAAATCGAGTCAAAAAGAATCAAATCGAAAAGAATCGAATTGAAAAGAAACGAATCGGGGATCCCTGGGTGGTGCAGCGGTTTGGGTGCCTGCCTTTGGACCAGGGTACGATCCTGGAGTCGCGGGATCGAATCCCATGTCGGGCTCCCAGTGCATGGAGCCTGCTTCTTCCTCTGCCTCTGTCTCTGCCTCTCTCTCTCTCTCACTGTGTACCTATCATAAATAAAAATAATAAAAATAAAATAAAATTTTAAAAAAAGAAATGAAACGAATCGAAAACTATCGAATCGAATCGAAAAAATCAAATCGAATCGAATAAAAAAAAACGAAACGAATCGAATTGCTTCAAAAGGAATCGAATCGAAACAGATCGAATCAAATCAAAAAGAATCGATTTGAAATGAATCGAATCATGTTGAATCGAAAAGAATCGAAACGAATCAAATAAAGAATCGAATCGAAAAATATCGAATCAAATCAAATCGAATCGAAAGGAATCGAATTGAAAAGATTTGAATCGAATCGAATCAAAAATAATCGAATCCAAAAGAATTGAATCGAATCAATTCCAATTGAAATGAACCGAATGAAAACAATCGAATCAAATTGAAAATAATTGAATGAATCAAATTGTATCGAATCGAAAATACTCGAATCGAAGCAAATTGAAACGAATCGAATAAAAAATAATCGAATCTAAATGAATCGAATCAAAAATAATCGAAATGAATCGAATCTAAATTAATCGAATAGAAATTAATCGAATTGAAAATAAATCAAATCGATTCAATCGAATCGAATCGAAAATAATCTAATCGAATTGAATTGAAACGAATCAAATCCAAAATAATCGAATTGAAATCAATTGAATAAAAAATAATTGAATCGAAATTATTTGAATCAAATGGAATCTATTCAAAACAAATCGAATCAAAAATAATCGAGTCGAATCAAATCGAATTGAAAATAATCGAATCAAATTGAATCGAAACGAATCGAATCGAAACGAATCGAAACGAAAATGATCGAATCGAATCGAAAATAATCGAATCAATTCGAATCGAATCAAAAATAATCGAATGGAATCGAATTGAAACGAATCGAATCGAAAATAATTGAATCGAAACGAATCGAATTGAAAATACACAAATTGGATCGAATTGAATCGAAAATAATCGAATAGAATTGAATCAAAATGAATCGAATCAAAACCAATCGAATCGAAAATAATAAAATCGAATCAAATCGAATATAATCGAATAGAAACGTATCGAATCAAAAATAATCAAATCGAAACGAATCGAATCGAAAATAATCGAATCGAATTGAATCAAAAAGAATCGAATCGAATCGAATCGAAATTGAATCAAAAAGAATCCAAAAGAATCGAATCGAATTGAAAAGAATCGAATCGAATAGAATCGAATAATCGAATCAAATCGAATCGAATCAAAAATAATCGAATCGAATAGAAACGAATCCAATCGAAAATAATCGAATCGAATCGAAAAGTATCGAATCGAAACCAATCAACTCGAATAAATGAATCGAAAAGAATTGAATCGAATAGTTTCGAATCCAATTGAATCGAAAAGAATCAAATCGAATCGAAAAGAATCAAATCAATCTAATCGAAAACAATCGAATAGAATTGAAAAGAATCGAAACAAAAAGAATCGAATCGAATCGAATCGAAAATAATCGAATCGAAGAGAATTGAATCAAATAGTTTCAAATCGAATCGAATTGAATCGAAAAGAATTGAATCAAATCGAATCGAAAAGAATCAAATAAATCGAATCGAAATAATCGAATCGAATCAAAAAGAATAGAATCGAAAAGAATTGAATCGAATAGATT
>CM052485.1:295174-310224 GCA_028533335.1 Chrysocyon brachyurus
CCCTGGTGATTCTGATCCCCATCTGGGCCTTGCATGGCCCTAGTGATTCTTGTCCTCACCTAGGCATCATTGGGACCTGGATACTCTATTCCACACATGTGCCTCACTTTGACCGGGGACCTCTGGTCCCACTCTGAGCCTCAAACTAAACTGGTTACTCTGGTTCCACCTCTGGGCCTCACCCTTTCTTGGTGACTCGGGTCCCACCCTGGGCTTCACTTGGACCTGGTGAATCTGGTCCTTACCTGGTGCTCACCTGGACCTGGTGACACTGTCAACACCAGTGTCTCACCTGGACTTGGCCAATCTTGTTGCTACCGGGGCCTCACCTGGACCTTGTGACTGTGGTCCCCACCTGGACCTCACCTGGATCTGCTGGCTCTGGTTCCATATGGGACTCTCCAACCTGGTTCCTGTGGTCTCCTGGCCTCACATGGAAAAAACGACTCTGATGATATTTGGGCCTCACCTGTACCTGGTGGCTCTGGTCCTTACCTGGGCATCATTGGGAACTGGTTACTCTCTTCTATACCGGGGCCTCACCTGACCTGGTGACTGTGGTTCCCATGGGGACCTCACCTGCACCTCATGTCTCTGGTCCCCAACTGGGCCTCACCTGGAACTGGTGACTCTAATCCTATCTGGGGCTCACCCAGATCTGGTGATTCTGGTCCTCACCTGTGCATCAATGGGACCTGGTTACTCTGTTCCACACCTGAGCCTCACCTCACTCGAATCGATTTGTTTCTTTCTGATTCGACTGTTCAGATTGATTATTTTGGATTTGAATCTTTTGATTCGATTCTATTCTTTTAGATTCGATTCGATTCAACTTTTTTCGATTCGATTCGATTCTTTTCGATTCGTTCGATCTTTTCGATTTGATTCTTTTCTATTCGAATCAATTCTTTTCGATTTGATTTGTTTCTTTTCAATTCGATTCAATTCTTTTTGATTCTATCTTTTCTATTTTATTCGATTCTTTTCGATTTGATTCGGTTCCTTTCAATTCGATTCAATTTGATTCGATTCGATACAATTCTTTTCGATTCGATTTGATTCGATTTGAATCTATTCGATTTGATTCTTTTCAATTCGGTACTTTTTGATTTGAATCATTTCAGTTCTTTTCGATTCAGTTAGATTCGATTCTATTCTTTTTAATTCAATTAGATTTTTATTATTCGATTCGATTCTTTTCAATTTGATTCGATTCTTTTTGATTCGAATCGATTCGATTCTTTTCATTTGGAATCGATTCCATGCGGTTCGATTCATTTCAATATGATTCGATTCGAATCAATTTTGTTCGATTGGATTAGATCTTTTTCGATTCAATTATATTCGATTCTTTTTTATTCGATTCAGTTCTTTTCGATTTGTTTTTTTTGATTCGATTCGATTTGATTCGATACCTTTCCATTTGATTCGAATCGATTTGATTCTTTTTGATTCGATTCTTTTCGATTCGATTTGATTCTTTTTGATTCTATTTGATTCTTTTCGATTCGATTTGATACAATTCAATTCGATTCTTTTGTAATTGTTTCGATTCAATTCAAAACTATTCGATTCAATTCTTTTCGATTCATTTCTTTTCGATTCAATTCGATTCTTTTCGATTCGATTGTTTTCGATTTGATTCTTTTCGATTCGCTTCGATTCAATTAGGTTCTTTTTGTTTCGATTTTTTTCGATTCGATTCAATTATTTTTTATTCGATCGATTTGATTCTTTTCTATTCGATTCCATTCGATTCGATTCCTTTAGATTCAATTCGATTCGAAACTATTTGATTAAATTCTTTTTGATTCGTTTATATTCGATTCGATTGGTTTAGATTCGATTCTTTTCTATTCGATTTGATTTGATTCGATTCTTTTCGATTCGATTAAATTCTTTTTGATTCGAGTTGATTTGATTCGATTCTTTTCGATTAGATTCAATTTGAATCTATTCGATTCGTTTCTTTTCAATTCGATTTTTTCGATTTGATTCAATTCGAATCTTTTCGATTCGATTAATTTCTTTTCGATTCTATTCAAATCATTTTGATTCGATTCGATTTTTTTGATATGATTTGATTCTTTTCGATTTGATTCGATTCGATTATTTTCGATTCAAATCGATTCGATTCTTTTTGATTCAATTCCATTCAATTCTTTGCGTTTCAATTCCATTCAATTCTTTTCGATTGTCTTCGATTCGATTTTTTTCGATTCCATTACATTCGATTCTTTTCGATATGACTAGATTCTCCTCTTTTCAATACTCATTGATCAATTCGATTCCTTTCGTTTGGATTCTTTTCAGCTCGATTCTTTCAATTCCTTTCGATTCATTTCGATTCTATTATTTACGATTCAATTCGATATGATTGGATTCTTTTTTATTTGATTCAATTCTTTTCTAGTTGATTTGATTCGAGTTGAATCTTTTCGATTGGATTCGATTCTTTTTGCTTTAATTTGATTCTTTTCGATTCAATTTGATTGGATTAGAAACTTTTCAATTCAATCTTTGCGATTCGATTATTTTTTATTCAATTCGATTCGATTCTTTCCGATTTGATTTAATTCAATTCTTTTCGATTCGTTTCGATTCGATTCTTTTCGATTCGATTCGATTCGATTCATTTCGATCCTTTTGTATTCGATTCAATTCTTTTCAATTCTATTTGATTCGATTCTTTTGGTTTAGATTCGATTTGATTCGATTCGAATCTTTTCGATTTGAATTCCTTTCTTTTAGAATCAATTCGATTCGATTCGATTTTTTCTATTCGAATCTTTTCCATTCCATTCTATTCGATTCTTTTCTATTTGAATCGATTCGATTCTTTTGATTGGATTCGATTCTTTTCAATTCAATTCTTTTCATTTCCATTCGATTCGATTCGATTATTTTCGATTCTATTTTATTCGATTCGATTCGTTTTTTTGGAATTGATTCGATTATTTCCGATCGACTCTTTTCGATTCGATTCATTGGGTTTGATTCGTTTCGATTCAATTCGATTCCTTTCGATTCGATTCTTTTCGATTCTATTCGATTGTTTTTGTTTCGATTCCATTCGATTCTTTTTGATTCCTTTCTTTTCGATTCATCAATTCGATCCTTTTCGATTCGATTCTTTTCGATTCAATTCGATGTTTTTCAATTCGATTCTTTTCGATTCAGTTCGATTCTTTTCGATTCAATTCAATGCTTTTTGATTTGATTCTTCTCATTCGATTTGATTCACTTCGAATCTATTCGATTGGATTCGATTCGATTCTATTCTTTTTGATTCAATTCGATTTGTTTCAATTCTTTTCAATTCGATTCAATTCGATTTGAATCTATTCAATTCGATTCTATTCGATTCTTTTTGATTCGATTCTATTCTTTTCGATTCAATAGGATTTTTTTGATTTGTGTCGATTCCTTTCATTCGATTTGTTTAAATTCTTTATGATTGGATTCGATTCGATTATTTTCAATTCAAATTGATATGATTTGATTCTTTTCGATTCGATTACATTCGCTTCTTTTCGATTCGATTTGATTCTATTCATTTCAATTATTTTAGAGTGGATTCTTTTTTATTCGATTCTTCGATTCGATTTGTTTCGATTCGATTATTTTTTATTCGATTTGATTCGATTCTTTTCTATCTGATACAGTTCGATTCTTTTCGATTCGATTCGATTCTTATTGATTCAATTCTTTTCGATTGAATTCGGTTTGATTTTTTCAATTCTATTCGATTATTTTCGATTCCATTCTACTTGATTCAATTCAATTCTTTTCGATCAATTCGATTCGCTTCTTTTCGATACGAGTTGATTTGATTCTTTTTGATTCGATTCGATTCTTTTCGATTTCATTCAATTCGATTCAATTCGATTCAAATATTTTCGATTCGATTCGATCCAATTCAATTCGTTTTTTTGAATCGATTCAATTCTCTTGATTGAGTCTTTTTGATTTGATTCATTTGAATTCGAATCATTTCGATTTGATTCGATTCTTTCCGATTAAATTCTATTGTTTTGATTCGATTCCATTCTATTCTATTCTTTTCGATTCGTCGAATTGACCCTTTTCCATTCGATTCTTTTCGATTCGATTTGATTTTTTCGATTCGATTCTTTTCGATTCAAGTCGATTATTTTCGATTCGATTCAATTCTTTTCGATTCGATTATTTTCGATTCAATTCTTTTTGATTCAATTCAATTCGATTCTTTTTGATTCAATTCGATTCAATTTGAATATATTCGAATAGATTCTTTTCAATTAGATTCTTTTCGATTCGATTTGATTCGAATTAATTCAATTATTTCAATTCTCTTCATTTTGAATCGATTTGAATTGATTTTTTTAAATTTGATCCGATTCGATTATTATCTATTCGATTCGTTTCAATTCAAATATTTGAATAATATAATATTCAATTATTTTCGATTCGATTCAATTCGAATAGATTCGATTATATAGATTCTCTTCGTTTCAAATCGATTCTAATCGATTATTTTCTATTTGATTCGATTCGATTACTATAGAATCAAAAAAGATCGACTTGAATCAAAACGAAAGGAGTGAATCGATTCGAAAAACATCGAATCAAATCGAATCGAAAAGAATCAAAACAAATCAAATAAAGAAGAATCAAATCGAAACAAATCGAATCAAATAGAAAAGAGTCAATCGAAAATAATCAAATCAAATCAAAAAGACTCAAATCGAAAAGAATCGAATCGAATAAAATTGAAAAGAATCAAATGGAATCGATGAGTCGATCAAAAAGAATCGAATCGAATCGAAAAAAATCGAATCTAATCGAATTGAATTGAAAAGAATCAAAAAGAATCGAATCGTATTGATGGAATCGAAAAGAATGGAATCGAAAGGAATCGAATCAAAACAAATCGAATGAAATCGAAAAGACTCAAATCGAAAAGAAGAGAATTGAATCAAATCGAAAAGAATTGAATCGAATTGAAGGGGTCGATCGAAAAGATTCGAATCTATTTGAAAAAAAGAATCGAATCGAATCAAAAATAATCGAAAACAATCGAATCGAATTGAAAGGAATCGAAAAGAATCGAATCGCATAGAAAGAATCAAATTGAATTGAAAAATCAAATCGAATCGAAAAGAATCGAATAGAAAAGAATTGAATCGAATCGAAAAGAATCACGGATCCCTGGGTGGCGCAGCGGTTTGGCGCCTGCCTTTGGAACAGGGCGAGATCCTGGAGACCTGGGATCGAATCCAATGTCGGGCTCCTGGTGCATAGAGCCTGCTTCTCCCTCTGCCTATGTCTCTGCCTCTCTCTCTCTCTCTCTCTCTGTGACTATCATAAATAAATAAATTTAAAAATAAAAATAAAATAAATATTTAAAAAAAGAAAAGAATCAAATTGAATCGAATCGAAAAGAATAGAATAAAATCAAATAAAGAAGAATCGAATCGTATCTAAAAAAATTGAATCGAATCGAATCGAAAATAATTGAATCGAATTGAAAAGAATACAATCAAAATTGTATCGAAAAGAATCGAAAAGAATCCAATAGAATCTAATCGAATAGAAAAGAATCGAATCGAATAGAATTGAAAAGAAACGAATTGAGAACTATCGAATCGTAATGAAAAAATTGAATCGAATCGAATCGAAAAGAATAGAATCGAAAAAGATCGAATCGAATGGAATAAAAAAGAATCGAATTGATTCGAAAAAATTGAATCAAATCGAATCAAAAACAATTGAAACAAATCAAATAAAGAAGCATCGAATCAAAAAATCGAATCACATCGAAAAAATTAACTCGAATACAATCGAATTGAATCGAAAAGAATCGAATCAAAAAGAATCGAATCGAATCGAAAAGAATTGAATTGAAAAGGATCGAATCAGCAAAACGAAAATAATCGAATCGAATCGAAAAGATTCCAATTGAAAAGAATTGTATCGAATAGATTCAAATTGAATCGAATCGAACGAAAAGAATCGAATCGAATCGAAAAGATTCAAATAGAATCGAAAAGAATCAAATTGAATCGAAAAGAAACGAATCAAAAAGGATAGAATCGAAAAGAATCGAATCGATTGGAATCGAATGGAATCAAATAGAAAAGAATCGAATCAAATAGAAAAGAATCAAATCAAAAAGGAACGAATCGAAAACTATCAAGTCGAAATGAAACAAATCGAATCAGATTGAATAAAAAAAAGAATCGAATCGAATTTAATCGAAAAGAATCGAATCAAAAATAATCGAATCGTATTGAATTGAAACGAATCGAATTGAAAATAACTGAATCTTAATGAATCAAATCAAAAATAATCGATCGAATCAAATCTAATCAGAACGAATCAAATGGAATCGAAAATAATCGAATCAAATTGAATCGAAATGAATCGAATCGAAAGGAATCAAATAAAAAATAATGGAATCGAATCGAAAATAGTCGAATTAAATTCAATTGAAACGAATCGAATCAAATCAAATCGAAAATAAACGAATTGAATCGGATCAAAACGAATCGAATCAAAAATAGTCAAATTTAATAGATTCGAAAATTAAGAAATTCAAATAGAAAAGTCTCGAATCGAAAAAAATCGAATCGAATCCCACCGAATCAAAAGAATCGAATCGAATGGGAGTGAAAAGAATCGAATCGAATCGAAAGAATCGACTCGAATCGAATCGTTATGAAAAGAAGGGAATTCAAAACAAAAAGTCTCTAATAGAAAGATTTGAATCAAATCGAAAAGAATCAAAAAGATATGAATTAAAACTATCGAATCGAAAGAAAAAAATCAAATCAAATCGAAACGAAAAAAATCGAATCGAATCGAATCGAATCCCAAAAGATCGACTCGAATCGAATCGAAAAGAATCAAATCGAAAAGAATAGGAACATATCGAATAAAGAAGAATCGAATCATATCGAAAAAATCGAATCGAATCGAATAGAATTGAATCGAATCGAATTGAATCGAATCAAATCGAAATTGAATTGAAAAGAATCGAATCGAAAAGTATCGAATCGAATAGAATCGAAAAGAAATGAATCGAAATCTATCGAATCAAAATGAAAAAAATTGAATAGAATTGAATCGAAAAGAATCGAATCGAATCGAATCGAAAATAATAGAATCGAATCGAATGAATTGAATTGAATCGAATCCAAAATAATCGAATCTAATCGAATTGAAACGAATCGAATCGAAAAAAATCAAATCGATTGGAAAAAAATCGAATCAAAACGAATCGAAAAGAATCGAAACAAATCAAATAAAGAAGAATCGAATCAAAAAAATCGAATCGAATTGAAAAAATCAAATCGAAATGAATCGAAAAGAATCGAATTGAATTTAATTTAAAAGAATTGATCTGAAAAGAATCAAATCGAATCGAAAAGAATCGAATTGAAAAGGATCAAACTGACGAATCAAAAATAATCGTATTGAAAAGAATCGAATCAAAAAGAATCCAATCAAAAAGAATTGAATCGAATAGATTCGAATTGAATCAAATCGAGTCGAAAGAATCAAATAGAATCGAAAAGAATCGAATCGAAAAGGATTGAATCGAATAGAAAAGAATCGAATTGAAAAGGATCGAATTGACAAATCGAAAAGAATCGAATTGAAGAGTCGAATCGAAAAGAATCAAATCAAAAGAAATCGAATCGAATCAAATTGAAACGAATCGAATCGAAAAGATTCAAATCGAATCAAATAGAAAAGAATTGAATCGAATAGTAAAGAGTTGATCGAAAAGAATCGAATCCATTCAAAACAATCGAATCGAATCGAATTGAATCAAAAAGAATCGAATCGATTCAAATCGAATGGAATAAAAAAGAATCGAATCGTAAAGAATGGAATCGAATTGAAAAAATCGAATCGAATCGAATAAAATCGACAAGAAATGAATTGAAAAGCATCGAATCGATTCAAGAAGAATCGAATCGAATCAAATCAAATAGAAAAGAATAGAATCAATAGAATAGAAAAGAATCGAATCGTATCGATTGAATAGAAAGAATCGAATCAAAAGAATCGAATCGAATCGAATCGAGTCGAAAAGAGTCGATTGAAAAGAATCGAATAAAATCGAAAAGATTCAAATCGAAAAGAATCGAATCGAATCAAAACGAAAAGAATCGAATGGAATTGATAAGAGTCGATTGAAAAGAATCGAATCGAATCAAAAAAACGAATCAAATCAAATCTAATTGAATTGAATTGAAAAGAATCGAATTGTATCGATCGAATCGAAAAGAATTTAATTGAAAGGAATCGAATCGAATATAATCGAAACAAATCGAATGGAATCGAAGAGTCGATAGAAAAGAATTGAATCGAATCGAAAGACTCAAATTGAAAAGTATCGAATCGCATCAAATCGAAAAGAATTGAATCGAATCGAAGTGGTCGATCAAAAAGAATCAAATCAATTTGAAAAAATGAATCGAATAGAATCGAATCGAATTGAAAAGAATGGAAAGGAATCTAATCAAATTGTAAGGAATCGAGAAGAATCGTAAGAAATCAAATCAAATAGAAAAGAATCGAATCGAATCAAAAAGAATCGAATTGAGTTGAAAAAATCGAATTGAATCGAATCGAATCGAAAAGAATCGAATCGATTCGAAAAGAATCAAATCGAATCAAAAAGAATAGAATCAAATCAAATAAAGAACCGAATCGTATCGAAAAAAATAGAATCGAATATAATCGAATCGAAAATACTCGAATCAAATCGAAAAGAATAGAATCGAAATTGAATCGAAAACAATCGAATTGAATAGAAAAGAATCGAATCTAATAGAATCGAAAACTATCGAATCGAAACGAAAAAATTCGAATCGAATCGAATCGAAAAGAATAGAATCGAAAAAGATCAAATGGAATCGAATCAAATCGAAAAGAATCAATTTGAAACAAATGAATCAAATCGACCTGAAAAGAATCGAAACAAATCAAATAAAGAAGAATCGAATAAAAAATATCGAATCGAATCGAAAAAATCAAATTGAATCGAATCAAAATGAATCAAATCGAATAGAAAAGAATCGAATTGAAAAGGATCGAATTGACGAATCGAAAATAATCGAATCGAAAAGAATTGAATCGAATCGAAAGGAATCCAATCGAAAAGAATTGAATCGAATAGATTTGAATTGAATTGAATTGAACGAAAAGAATCGAATCGAATCGAAAAGAATCAAATAGAATCAAAAAGAATTGAATCGAAAAGGATCGAATCGAAAAGAATCGAATTGAAAAGGATCGAATCGATGAACGAAAATAATCAAATCGAAAAGAATCGAATCGAAAAGAATCAAATCGAATCAATTGAAACGAATCGAATCGAAAAGTGTCAATCAAAAAGAATCGAATCAAATTGAAACAAATCGAATCGAAAAGAATCAAATTGAATAGAATAGAAAAGAATTGAATGGAATAGAAAAGAGTTGATTGAAAAGAATCGAATCCATTCAAAAAAATCAAATCGAATCGAATCAAATCAAATCGAAAAGAATCGAATCGATTCAAATCGAGTCGAATCGAAAAGAATCAAAACGAATCAAATCGTAAAAATTCGAATCGAATTGAAAAATCGAATCGAATGAAATCGAAAAGAAATGAATCGAAAAGCATCGAATCGATTCGAAAAGAATCAAATCGAATCGAATCAAATAGAAAAGAATAGAATCGATAGAATCAAAACGAATCGAATCGTATCGATCGAATAGAAATAATTGAATCGAAAGAATCAAATCGAATCAAATCAAAACGAATCGAATCGGAAAGAGTCGATAGAAAAGAATCGAATCAAATCGAAACGACTCAAATTGAAAAGAATTGAATCAAATCGAAAAGAATCGAATGGAATCGATTCAAATCAAAAAGCATCGAATCTAATCAAATCGAAAGAATTGAATCGAATCAAAAAGAATTGAATCGAATCGAACAGAATGGAATCAAATCGCATCGAAAAGAATCGAATCCAATTGAATCGAATCGAAAAGAATCTAATTGAATCGAAAAAATCAAATCGAATCAAAAGAATCGAATCAAATTGACTCAAATCGAAAAGAATCGAATTGAAATGATGCAAAGCAAATAGAAAAAAATCAAATCGAATTGAATCGAATCGAATCAAAAATAAACGAATCGAATCCATTGAAAAAATCGAATTGAATCGAAAAGAATCGAATTGAATTGAAAAGAATCGAATCGAATCGAATCAAATAGAAAAGAATCTAATCAATTCGAATCGACTAAACTCAAAAAGAATCGAATCAAAAAAATGCCATCTTATAGCATCGAATCAAAAGAATTGAATCGAATGGAAGCGAAAAGATTCGAATGAATGGAATCAAATCGAATTGAAAGGAATTGAATCGAATCGAATTGAATCGAAAAGAATCGAATCGAATGGAAGGGAAAAGATTGGAATGAATCGAATCAAATCGATTCCAAAAGAATCGAAAAGAATCTAATCTAATCAAATTGAATCGAAAAGAATTGAATCTAATTGAATCTAATGGAAAAGAATAGAATCTAAAAGAATCAAATCCAATTGAAAAAAATCAAATAGAATAGAATAGAATTGAATATAATTGAATCAAATCGAGTCGAAAAGAATCGAAATTAATTCAATCGAAAAGAATCGAATCGACTCAAATCGAAAAGAATCGAGTCGAATCGAATAGAAGAGAATCGAAAAGAATCGTATCCAATCGAAACGAAAATAATCGAATCACATCGAATCGAAAGAATCGAATCGAATGGAACTGAAAAGAATCCAATCGAATTGAGTAGAATCGAATCGATTCGAATCGAAAAGAATCAAATTGAATCGGATCAAATTGAACCGCATCAAATCGAATGGAAAGAATTGAATCGACTTGAATAGATTCGAAAAGAAAGCAATTAGAAACAAAAAGAATTGAATTGAAAAGAAACTAATTGAAAACTATCAAATCGCAATGGAAATAATCGAATCGAACCGAATCAAAAAGAATTGAATCGAAACGAACAGAATCGAACTGAATCTAATCGAAAAGAATCGAATCCAATTGAATGGAATCGAAAAGAATCTAATCTGGGATCCCTGGATGGCGCAGCAATTTGGCGCCTGCCTTTGGCCTAGGGCACGATCCTGGAGACCCGGGATCGAATCGCACGTTGGGCTCCCGGTGCATGGAGCCTGCTTCTCCCTCTGCCTGTGTCTCTGCCTCTCTCTCTCTCTCTGTGACTATCATAAAAAAGAAGAAAAGAATCGAATAGAATACAAAATAATTGAATCGAAACGAATCGAATCGAATCAATAGAATCAAAATGAAAAGGATTCAATCTAAAAGAGTCGAATCAAATCGAAAAGAATTGAAAAAATAGAATCCAATCGAATTGAAAAAATGGATTGTAACTGAATCGAAACAAATCGAATCGAAGAGAATCGAAAAGTATAGAATCAAATCGAAATGAAAAGAATCGAACTGAATCAAGGAGAATCGAATCGAATCGAATTGAAAACAATCGAAATTAATCGAATCGAAAGGAATCAAATCGAATTGATTCGAATCGAAAAGAATCAAATCTAATCAAATTGAAAGAATCGAAAAGAATCGAATTGAAAAGAATCGAAAAGAATCGAATGCAATTGAATCGAATCGAAAAGAATCAAATCTAATCGAAAATAATTGAATCCAATCGAAAATAATCAAATCGAATTCAATCAAATTGAATCGAATTACAACGAATCGATTCGAAAATAATCGATTCACATCAAATCGAATCGAAATAATGGAAACGAATAGAATCGAAAATAATAGAATCGAATCGAATCAAATCGAATCGAATCTAAAATAAACGAATTGAATCGAAAATAATCGAATCAAAAAGAATCGAGTCAATTCGAATCATAAATATTGAATCGAATCGAAAAGAATCTAATCGAATTGAAAAGAATTGAATCGAACTGAATCAAATTGAATCGAATCAGAAATAATCAATTCGCATCGAATCAAATCGGAAATAATCGAATTGAATTGAAAATGAAAATAATCGAATTGAATTGAAAAGAATCGAATCGAATCGAAATGAAAGTAATCTAAACTAATCCAATCGAATCAAATCGAAAATAATCGAATCGAATCGAAAAAAATTGAGTCGAATTGAAAAGTTTCGAATTGAATCATAAAGATTCGAATTGAATCGCATCGAAAAGATTTGAATTGAATCGAACTGAAAAGAATCGAATCGAAACGAATCGAATCGAAAAGACTCGAATCGAATCGAATCGAAAAGAATCGAATCGAATCGAAAAGAATCGAATCGAATCAAATTGAATCGATTAGAAAAGAATCTATCGAATCGAAAAAAATTGAATCGATAAGAATCGAATTGAAAAGAATTGAATCTAATCGATCCGAATCGAAAATAATTGAATCGAATCAAATCGAAAAGAATCGAATCGAATCAAATCCCTAACCCTAACCCCTAACACTTAACTTATCCTAACCCTAACCCTTAACCCTAACCCTAACCGTAACACTAACATTAACCCTAACCTCTAACCTCTAACCCTATCCCTAAACCTAACCCGAACACTAACCCTAAACATAAGCCGTAACCTAACCCTAACCCGTACCCTAAACTTAACAGGTATCCTAACACTAACCTGTACTGCAACCCTAACCCGTACACTAACCCTAACCCGTACCCTAACACGTACCATAACCCTAAGCCCGTACCTTAACCTGTACACTAACCTGTCCGCTAACCCTAACCCTAAACAGTACTCTAACACTAACCCGTACCCTAACACGTACCCTAACCCGTATCCTAACCCTAACCCGAATATGTAACTAACCATAACCCTAACAATAACCCCTAACCCTAACACTAACCCTAACACCTAATCCTAACCCTAACCCTAAACCCTAACCCCTAACCCTAAACCAAACCATAAACTTAACCCCTAACTCTAACTCTAACCCTAAACTGAACCCCTAACCAATAACCCTAAACCTAAACCTAATCCTAAAACCAACCCTAACACTAACCCCTAACCCTAGCCTTAACCACTAACCTTAACCTTAACACTAACACTAACCCTAACACCTAACCCCTAACCCTAGCCCTAACCTCTAACCCCTAATGCCTAACCCTAACCCTAACCCTTAACACTAACCGTTAACCCTAACCCTTCCCCTAACCCCTAACCCTAACCCTAACCCTATCCCTAACCCTTAAACCTAATAGTTAACCCTAACCCTAACCCTAAACCTAAACCTGACCCTAACCCTAACCCCTCACCCTAAACATAACCCTAAACCTAACCCTAACACTAACTTTAACCTTAAGCATAAACCTAACCGTAAACCTAACCTAAAACTTAAACCATACACTAACCCGTACTCTATCCCTAACACTCATCCATAACCTAACCCATAACCTAACCCATACCCTAACCCGTACCCTAACCCTAATCCATACCCTAAACCTAACCCTAACCCGTACCCTAACCCTAACCCTATCACGGAACTTAACACTAAACACTAACCCTAATCCTAACCCTAAACCGTACCCTAACCCATACCCTAACCCTAACCCGTACCCTAACCCGTACCTTAACCCTAATCTTACCCGCACCTAACAATAACCTGTACCCTTATCCTAACCTGTACCCTAAACCTAAACCATACCCTAACCCTAAACCGTACCCTAACCCTAACCCATACCCGTAATCCTAACCCGTAACCTAACATGTATCCTAATCCTAACCCTAACCCATACACTAACCATAACCCTAACCCTAACCCATAACCCCTAACTCTAACCCTAACCCAAACCCCTATCCCTAAAACTAACCCTAACCCTAATTCTAACCCTAACCCAAAAACCAACCCCAACCCCAAACCCAACACCAACCCTAAACCTAACCCTAACCCCTAACCCCTAACCCTAACACTTAACCCCTAACGCTAACCAGACCCAAACCTGAACCCTTAACCCCTAACCCTAACCCTAACCCTTAACCCTAACCCTTAACCATAAGACTAACCCTAACCCTAACCCAAACCCTAACCCTAATTCCTAACACTAACACTAACCCTAACCCGCACCCTAACCCTAAACCGTACCCTACCCTAACCATAACCCATACCCTCACACTAAAAATACCCCTAAACTAACCCTAACACTAATCATAACCCTAACACTATCTCGAAACCTAACCCTAAACTTAACCTAACCCTAAACCTCACCATAACCCTATCCCTAACACAAAACTAACCCTAACCCTAACCCTAACCCTAATGCGTAAACTAAACCTAAGCCTAACCCTAACCTAATCCTAACTCTAACGCTTACCCTATCCCTAACCCTAACCCATAACCTAACCCTAACCCTAACCCTGACCCTAAACAGTACCCTAACTTTAACCCTAACCCACACCCTAACGCTAACCCTAAACATAAACCTAAACTGAACCCTAAGCCCTTCCCTATCCCTAACCTGTACCCTAAACCGTACCCTAATCCTAACACTAACCCGTACCCTAACCCGTAACCTAACCCTAACCCTAACCCTAACCCTAACCCGTAGCCTACCCCTAACCCTGAACCTACCCCTACCCCTAACCTGAACCCTTACCCTAACCCTAACCCTAACTCTAACCCTAAGCTTAAACAGGACCCTAACCCTAACCCTAACCCTAACCCATAACCTAACCCAAAGTTTACAACATTGGAAGTCAGGTCGTTCCATGAATAAAGCTCTACTGCACCTGGAGACACAACCGTTGAAGCCTGCAGCTTGCCCCTTGTGTCCCATGAACTTCTGACAAACATGTCTAGTGAGGATATTCTAACTCCATCTGCAGACAGTGTGGAACTGGGAAGGACCGCATGTCAGCTCATCTTGCAGAAGGAAGTTCCCCAGAGAGACAGCTTTCAACAAGGTACTCAGGTTTGGAAGTTCGTATGTAGCTCCCTTCTGAGGGAGGAATTACTCAGAAGTCGTTATATTGGGCTAGGAGA
>CM052485.1:310724-339152 GCA_028533335.1 Chrysocyon brachyurus
TAATGAATTCTTTTCGATTCAATTTGATTACTTTTGATTCGATTCGATTCAATTATTTTTTATTCGATTCTATTTTTTCGATTTGATTATATTCGATTCAATTCAATTTGATTCGATTATTGATTCGATTCGATTGTTTTTTATTCGATTCTATTCGATTTGTCTCGATTTTTTCTATTCGTATCACCTCGATTATTTTCGATTCGATTATTTTAGATTCGATTTGATTATTTTCGATTCGATTCAATTATTTTTGATTCGATACGATTCTATTCATTTCGATTCGATTCTTTTCGATTCAATTTGATTAATTTCGATTCGATTCAATTCTTTTCGATTCGAATCGATTAAATTTTTTTGACTCGATTCTTTTTGATTCGATTATTTCCAATTTGATTCGAAAAATTTCCATTCGATTTGATAATTTTCAATTCAATTCGATTATTTTTGATTCAATTCGATTGGATTCAATTCGTTTATCTTCGATTCGATTCGATTCTTTTCGATTCGATTCTTTTCGATTTGATTCGTTTCTTTTCGACTTGATTATATTCGATTCAATTCTATTGGTTTATATTCGATTCGATTTGATTGGAATCGATTATTTTCTATTTGATTCGATTCTTTTCGATTTGATTCAATTCTTTTCGATTTGATTATATTCGATTCAATTCGATTGGTTTATATTCAATTCGATTTGATTGGAATTATTTTATTTTTGATTCGATGCGATTCGATTCTTTTCGATTCAATTCGATTCGATTCGATTCTTTTCGATTCCGTATGATGCTTTTCCATTCAATTCTATTCTTTTTGATTCTTTTAGATTCGATTGGATTCATTGGAATAATTGAATCGAATATAATCGAATCGAAAAAATTTGATTTGAATCGAATAGAAAAGAATCGAATCTAATTCAATCGAATCGAATCAAAACGAATCGAATCGAAAATAATCGAATCAAAATGAATCGAATCGAAAATAATCGAATCAAAACGAATCGAATCGAAAATAATCGAATCAAAACGAATCGAATCGAAAATAATAGAATCGAAACTAACCGAATTGAAAAAAATCGAATCAAATCGAATAGAAAATACTCGAATCGAATCGAACTGAAACAAATTGAATCGAAAATAATGGAATCTAAATGAATCGAATCGAAAATAATTGAAACGAATCTAATCCAAATTAATCGAATTGAAATGAATTTAATCGAAAATAATCGAATCAAATCGATTGAATCGAATCGAATCGAAAATAATTGAATCGAAAAGAATTGAGTCGATTTGAATAAAAAATATTGAATCGAATTGGAAATAATCAAATTGAAAAGAATCGATTCGAATTGAAAATAATCGAATCGAATTGAAAAAATCGAATCAAATCAAATCGCATCGAAAATAATCGAATCGAATCGAATGAAACCGAATCAATCATTAATAATTGAATCGAATCGAATTGAATAAAAAATAATTGATTTCCATCGAATCAAATTGAAAATCATCAAATCGAAATGAAAATATCGAATGGATTCAAATAAAAAATAATTGAATAGAATTGAAAATGTTAGAATCGAATCGAAATGAATCGAATCGCATCTAAAATAATCGAAATGATTCCTATCGAATTGAATCGAAAATATTCGAATCGAATCGAATTGATTCGAATTGAATCGAAAATAGTTGAATCGAATCAAACCAAATTGAATCGAATCGAATCGAATCCAAAAGAATCAAATCACATCGAATCAAATAGAAACTAATCGATTCCAATCGAATTGAATCGAATATAAACCAATCGAATATAATCGAATCGAAAAGAATCGAATCAGATCGAAAAGAATCAAATCGAATCGAAAATAAACGAATGGAATCCAATCAAATCGAATCAAAATAATCGAATTGAATCGAATTGAATCAAAAATAATCGAATCGAATCGAAATTAATCGAGTCAAATTGGAAATAATCAAATCGAATCGAATTGAATCGAATCGAATTGAAATGAATCGATTCAACAATAATAGATTCACATCGAATCGAATCGAAAATAATGGAAAAGAATTTTAAAGATTTTATTTAGTTATTCATAGAGACACAGCTAGAGAGAGAGAGGATTGACACAGGCAGAGGGGGAAGCAGGCTCCATCCAGGGAGCCTGATGTGGGACTCGATCCCGGGTCTCCAGGATCACTCCCTGGGCTGCAGGTGGCGCTAAACCCCTGCGCCACTAGGGCTGCCCTCGATTCGATTTTTTTCTATTCGATTCAATATTTTTTATTCGAATCGACTTGATTCTTTACGGTTCCTTTCAAATCGAAACAAACCAAATTGAATTGAAAATAATCGAATCAAATCGAATCGAAAATAATCGAATTGAATCGAATTGAAAATAACCGAATCAAATCGAATAGAAAATAATCGAATCGAATCAAACAGAATTGAATCAAAAAGAATTGAATCGATTCGCACCGAATCGAAAAAAATCGAATCGAATCGAAATTAATTTAATTGAATCGAAAAGAATCGAATCAAAATAGAATCGTATCGAATCAAAAATAATCGAATCGAATCAAAAATACTCGAATCTAATCGAAAATAATCGAATCTAATCGCAAAGAATCTAATCGAAATTAATCGAATCAAAAATTTTATAATCGAATCGAAAAGAATCGAATCGAAAAGAATCGAGTCGATTCGAATCGACTCAAAACCATTTGAATCAATACGAACGAATCGAATTGAAAACAATCGAACCAAATCGAAACAAACCAAATCGAATTGAAAATAATCGAATCAAATCGAATCATAAATAATTGAATCGAATCGAACAGAATTGAATCGAAAAGAATTGAATCAATTCGATCGAATAGAAAATAATCGAATTGAATAGAAATTAATCGAATTGAAACGAAAAGAATCGAATCGAAATAGAATCGTATCGAATCAAAAATAATCAAATCGAATCCAAAATAATCGAATCGAATCGAAAATAATCGAATCGAAAAGAATCAAGGTGATACGAATAGAAAAATCTAGACAAATTTAATAGAATCAAATCGAAAACAATCGAATCGAATCGATAATAATAGAATCAAATCGACAGGATATGAAATTAATCAAATCAAATTTGGAATCAAATAAAAATAATCGAATAAATTCGAATCAAAAGTAATCAAATCGAATCGAAAATAATTCATTATAATTGAGTCGAATCGAATCGAAAAGAATTCATTATAATCTAATCGAATCGAATCGAAAATAATTGAATAGAATAGAATAGAATTGAAAATAATCGATTCGCATCGAATCGAATGGAAAATAATTGAATCGAATTGAATGGAAAATAATCAAACCGACATGAATGGAAAATAATCTAATTGAGTAGAAAATAATGAAATAGAATCTAAATTAATCAAATCACAAAGAATCGAATCGATTCAAATCAAAAATAATCGAATGGAATCAAAAATATTCGAGTCGAATCAAAAATAATCGAATCGAACCCAATCGAATCGAATCGAAAATAATCAAATCGAATGGAATAGAATCGAAAATAATCAAATCGAATAGAATTGAATAGAAAATAATTGAATCGAATCGAATTGAAAATAATCGAATCGAATCAAATCCAAAATTATGGAATTGAATCGAAAATAATCGAATCGAATAGAAAATAATCTAATCAAAAGAAGCAAATCGAATCGAAAGAATTAAATCGAATCGAAAAGAATTAAATCGAATAGAATGGAATCGAATAGAATTAAATCGTAAATAAACGAATCAAATCGAATGGAATTGAAACGAAAATAATCGAATTGAATCGAACCGAATCGAAAAGATTCGAATCAAATGGAATTGAATCAAATTGAAAAGAATCGATCCAATTGAGTAGAAAATAATGGAATTGAATCGAATCAAAAATAGTCGCATCGAATAGAAATGACTTGATCGAATCGAAAATAATCCAATCAAATTGAAAGGAATCAAAATGAAAAATCGAATCGATTTGAATCGAAAAGAATCGAAAATAATCGAATCGAATCGAATGGAAAATAATCGAATGGGATGAAATCAAATGGATTCAAATCAAGTCGATTCGACAACAATCGAATTGAAAATAATCGAATCGAAAATAATCGAACCAAATTGAAAATCGAATCGAATCAAATCGTATCTAAAATAATTGAATCGACTCAAACCGAATTGAATAAAAAATAATCGAATCGAATAGAATCGAAAATAATCAAAACGAATCAAATCGAATCGAAAATAATCGAATCTAATCGAATTGAATCGAATAGAAAATCATCGAATCGAATCGAAAATAATAGAATCGAATCAAATCCAAAATTATCAAACGAATCGAAAATAATCTAATCTAATCATAAATAATAGAATCGAAAAGAAGTGAATCGACTCGAATTGAAAAAAATCAAATCGAAAAGAAAGAATCAAATCGAATCTACAATAATCTAATCAATTCAAAAAAATCGAATCGAATCGAAACTATTCGAATCGAATCGAAAATAATCCAATCGAATCGAATTGAATCAAAAACGATCGAGTTGAATCAAATCAAGACGAAAATAATCAAATGGAATCGAAATTAATCGATTCAAATCGAATCAAAAAGAATCGAATCGAATAAAAAATAAACGAATCTAATCGAAAATAATGAAATCGAATCATATCAAATCGAAAATTATCGAATCGAATTGAACCGAATCGAACATGATCGAATCGAATCGAAAATAATCGTATTGAATCTAATCGAATTCAACTGAAAATCGAACGAAAAGAATCAAATCGAATCGAAAGTAATCGAGTCGAATCAAAAGTAATTGAATCGAATCGAATAAAAAATAATGGAATCGAAAAGAAGCAAATCGATTCGAATCGAAAATAATCGAAAAGAATCAAATCGAATCGAAAATAATCGAATCGATTCGAAACGAAAGGAATAAAAAATAATCGAATCGAATCAAAATGAAAATATTCGAACCGAATTGAATTGAATCGAAATAATCGAAACGAATCGAATTGAATTGAAAAGAATCGCATTGAAATTAATCCAATCGAATCTAATATAATCGAATTGAAAAGAATCGATTCAATTCGAATGAAAAATACTGAACCGAAATGAAAAGAATCGAATCGAAAAGAAGAGAATCTCTTTGAATCAAAAATAATCGAATCGAATCAAAACGATTCGAATAGAATCGAATTGAATCAAATAAAAAATAATCGAATCAAATCGAATTGAAAAGAATCTAATTGAATCGAATTGAATATAATTGAATCAAAAGGAATCGAAAATAATTGAATCGAATCGAATCGAATATAATCAAATCGAATCGAAAATAATCAAATCGAATTGAATCGAAAATAATCGAATCCAAATCAATCGAATCAATTAGAATCAAATATAATTGAATTGAATCGAAAATAATCAATTCACATCGAATCGAATCAAAATAATCCAATAGAATTGAATCGAAAATGATAGAATCGAATCTAAAATAATCGAATCGAAATGAAAATAATCGATTTGAAAAGAATCGAATCGAATCTATAAAGATCAAATCGAATCGAATCAAATATTTATGATTCGCTTTAAATCGAATCTAATCGAAAGTAATTGAATCGAATCTAAAATAATCGAATCGAAAAGAATCGAATCGATTGGTATTGAAAATAAACTAATCGAATCGAAAAGAATCGAAACGAATCAAAAATATTCAAATCGAATAAAAAATAATCGAATCGAATCCAACCGAATCGAATCAAAAGTAATCAAATAGAATCAAATCGAATAGAAAAAGTCGAATCAACAAGAATCGATGCGATACGAATAGAAAACAATCGAATTGAATCTAAAAGAATCGAATCGAAAATAATCGAATCGAACTGATTCGATAATAACCAAATCAAATTGAATCGTATCGAAAATAATCAAATTGAAAAAATAGAATCGAATAAAAAATAATCGAATTGAATCGAATCAAAAGTAATCGAATCGAATCGAAAAGAATTCGTTATAATCGAATTGAATCGAATCGAATCGAATCGAATTGAAATGAAAATAATCGAATAGAATCGAATTCAAAATAATTGAATGGAATCGAATCGAAAATAATCGAATCGAATCGAATCAAATCGAAAAAAATCAAATCATATCTTTTCGAATAGAATCAAAAATAATCTAATCAAATCAATCGAATCAAAGACGATGAATTAGGGATCCCTGGGTGGCGCAGCGGTTTGGCGCCTGCCTTTGGCCCAGGGCGCGATCCTGGAGACCCGGGATCTATTCCCATGTTGGGCTCCCGGTGCATGGAGCCTGCTTCTCCCTCTGCCTATGTCTCTGCCTCTCTTTCTCTCTCTGTGACTATCATAAATAAATAAAACTTAAAAAAAAGAATGTGCTTTATTAAAAAAAAGACAATGAAATAGAATGGAATCGAAAATAATTGAATCGAATCAAAAAGAATCAAATCGAATTGAAAAGAATCGAATCAAACCTAATCGAATCAAAAATAATAGAACCGAGTCAAATCAAAAATAATCAAATCGAATCAAATCGAAAATAATTGATTTGTATCGAATCAAATCGAATCGAAATAATTGAATCGAATTGAATTGAAAATAATCGAATCGACTCCAAAATAATCGAATCGAAAAGAATAAATCAAACTGAAAGTAATCAAATCAAATCGAATCGAAAATAATCAAATTGAATTGAATAGAATCGAAAATAATAGAATCGAATCGAAATTAATCGAATCGAAATGAATCGAAAATAATCGAATCGAATAGAATATAACTGAATCGAATCGAATCGAATTGAAATGAATTGATTAGAAAATAATCGATTCACATCGAATCGAAACTAAGATAATGGAAACGAATAGAATCAAAAATAATCGAATCGAATTGAAAAGAATTGAATCGAATCAAAACGAAAATAATCGAAATGAATTGAATCGAAAAGAATCGAATCTAATTCAAAAGAATCGAATCGAATCGAAAAGAAACAAATCGAAAAGAATCGAATTGAATTGAATCGAAAATAATCGAATCAAATCAAATCGCATCGAAAATAATCGAAATGAATTGAAAATAATTGAATCGAATCCAAAATAATTGAGCCACAAAGAATCGACTCAAATCGAATCGAAAATAATCGGAAAGAATCGAATCGAATTGAAAATATTCTAATCGAGTCAAAAATAAGCAAATCGATTCAAATTGAAAACAATCAAATCGAAAAGAATCAAATCGAATCGAAGAATCAAATCGAATCGAAAAGAATCGAATCAAATAAATCGAAAATAATCGAATCCAATCGAAAAGAATCGAGTCGAATCCAAAAAATCGAACTGATTCGAATCGAAAATGTTCGAATTGAATCTAAAAGAATCGAATCGAAACGAATCAAATTGAAAGGAATACAATCGAAATGAAGAGAATCGAATAGAATTGAAAATAATCGAATCGAATCCAAAAGAATCGAGTCGAATCGAAAATAAAGGAATCGAATCGAAACGAAAAGAATCAAATGGAAAAGAATACAATCGAATAGAAAAGAATCGAATCCAGTAGAAAAGAATCGAATCAAATCAAAAAGAATTTAATTGAATCAAATACAATATAATCGAATCAAAACGAAAATAATCGAAACGAATTGAAAAGAATTGAATCCAATGGAAAAGAATGGAATAGAATCAAATAGAATTGAATCAAAAAAATCGAATCCAATAGAAAATAATCGAATCGAAAACAATAGAATGGCAAAAAAATCAAATCGAATCTAAAAGAAAAGGATCGAATAGAATCGAATCGAAAATAAAGGGAATCGAAAAGAATCGAATCGAATCGAAAAAATCGAATCTAAAAAAATTGAAAATAATCGAATCCAATCAAAAAGGATCGAATGAAATTGAAAAGAATCGAATCGAATTGAAAAGAATCTAATTGAAACAAGAATCGCATCGAATCGAAAATAATCAAATCGAATCGAAAAGAATCGAATTGAATCGAAAGATTGGATCAAAAATAATTGAATCGAATCGAAAAGAATCAAAATGAAAAGAATTGAATCGAAAAGAATCGAATCAAATCAAATAGAATCGAATCGAATCGAAAATAATCGAAACGCATAGAAAATAAACGAATCGAATTTAAAAGAATCGAATCAAATCGAAAAGAATTGAAAATAATCGTATTGAATCGAAAGATTCAAATAGAAAAGAATCGAATTAAATAAAAAAAGAATCAAATCAAAAATAAACGAATCGAATAGAAAATAACCGAATCAAATCGAATTGAATGGATTCGAAAAGAATCGAATTGATTCGAGAAGAATCGAATTGAATAAAAAAGAATCGAATCGAATCTAAAGGATTCGAATTGAATTGAAAAGAATCGAATCGAAAAGAATCGAATCGAATCGACGAATCAAATCGAATCAAAAAGAATCGAATCAAATAAATCGAAAAAAATCGAATCCAATCGAAAAGAATCGAATCAAATAAATTGAAAATAATCGAATCCAATCGAAAAGAATCGAGTCGAATCGAAAAAATCGAATTGATTCGAAAATGATCGAATCAAAAATGTTCGAATCGAATCGAATCAAATTAAAAAGAATAGAATCGAAAAGAAGAGTATCAAATGAATTGAAAATAACCAAATCGAATCGAAAAGAATCAAATCAAAAATAAAAGAATCGAATCGAAAATAATCAAATCGATTCGAATCGAAAATAATCGGATAGAATCTAAAAGAATCAAATTGAAAAGAATAAAATCGAATCGAAAAGAATGGAATTGAATCTAAAAGAATCGAATCGAATTGAAAAGAATAGAATTTAATTGAATCGAATATAATCAAATCGAATCGAAAATAATCGAATCAAATTGAAAATAATCGAATTGATTAGAAAAGAATCGAATCGAATCGAAAAGATTCGAATCGAATCTAAAATAATCGAATCGATTTGAAAATAATCGAATAGAATAAAAAAACGAATCAAATAGAAAATAATCCAATCGAAAAGAATAAATTAGCAATTGAATGGAATCGAATCGAAAATAATCGAAGAGAATCGAATCGATTAGAAAAGAATCAAATTGAATCGAAAAAATCGAATCGAATCGAAAATCATCGAATTGAATCGAAAAAATCGAATGAAAAGAATCGAATGGAATCGAATTGAAAATAATCGAATCCAAACGAAAAGAATCGAATGAAATTGAAAAATATCGAATCGCATCGAAAAGAATCGAATCGAATCGAAAAAGATCGCATTGATTCGAAAAGAATCGAATCGAAACTAATGAAATCGAATCGAAAGGAAAATAATCGAATCGAATCGAAAAGAATCGAATTGAAACGAAAAGAATCGAATGGAAAAGAATAGAGTCGAATCAAAAAGAATCGAATCGAGTAGAAAAGAATCGAATCGAATCAAAAAGAATTTAATCAAATCAAATAGAAAAGAATCGAATCGAAATGAAAATAATCGAAACGAATCGAAAAGAATCGAATCCAATGGAAAAGAATGGAATAGAATCGAATAGATCGAATGGAAAAAATCGAATCCAATAGAAAATAATCGAATCGAAAAGAATAGAATCACAAAAAAATAAAATCGAATCTAATAGAAAGGAATCGAATAGAATCGAATCGAAAATACTCAAAGGGAATCGAAAAGAATTGAATCGAATCGAATCGAATCAAAAAGAATCGAATCGAATCGAAAAGAATCGAATTGAACAAAAAGAATCGACTTGATTAGAATATAATCGAATCGAATAAAAAATGATCGAATCGAACCGAAAAGAATCTAATCGAAATAATATAATCGAATCGAATAAAAAATAATCGAACTGGCTAATAAGAATCGAATGAAATCCAAATGAAAAGAATCGAACCGAATCAAAAAGAATCGAATTGAATCGAATCGAAATGAATAGTATCGAATCGAAAAAAATCGAATCACATCGAAAAGAGTCGAATCGAATTGAAAATAAAAGAATTGAATCGCAAATAATTGAATCGAAAAGAATCGAATCGAATCAAAAAGAATCGAATCGAATCAAACAGAACCGAATCGAATCTAATCGAAAATAATTGAAACAAATCGAAAATAAACAAATTGAATCGAATCGAATCGAAAAAATCGAATCGAATCGAATTGAAAATAATCATATTGAATGGAAAAGAATCGAATCGAAAAGAATCGAATAAAATTAAAAAATAATCGATTCGAAAATAAACGAATCGAATCGAAAATAACCGAATCGAATCGAATTGATTCGAAAAGAATCGAATTGATTCGAAAAGAATAGAGTCGATTCGAAATGAATCGTATCGAATCGAAAATAATCGAATTGAATTGAAAATAAACGAATCGGAAAGAATCGAATCGAATTGAAAATAATCTAATCGAGTCAAAAATAAGCAAATCGATTCAAATCGAAAACAATCAAATCGAAAAGAATCCAATCGAATCGAAGAATCAAATCGAATCGAAAAGAATCGAATCAAATAAATCGAAAATAATCGAATCCAATCGAAAAGAATCGAGTCGAATCCAAAAAATCGAACTGATTCGAATCGAAAATGTTCGAATTGAATCGAAAAGAATCGAATCGAAATGAATAAAATTGAAAGGAATACAATCGAAATGAAGAGAATCGAATAGAATTGAAAATAATCGAATCGAATCCAAAAGAATCGAGTTGAATCGAAAATAAAGGAATCGAATCGAAAATAATCGAATGGAAATGAAAAGAATCAAATGGAAAAGAATACAATCGAATAGAAAGAATCGAAGCGAGTAGAAAAGAATCGAATCAAATCAAAAAGAATTTAATTGAATCAAATACAATAAAATCGAATTGAAACGAAAATAATCGAAACGAATCGAAAAGAATCGAATCCAATGGAAAAGAATGGAATAGAATCAAATAGAATCGAAACGAAAAAATTGCATTCAATAGAAAATAATCGTATCGAAAACAATAGAATGGCAAAAAAATCAAATCGAATCTAATCGAAAGAATCGAATAGAATCAAATCGAAAATAATCAATATGAATCGAAAAGAATCGAATCGAATCGAAAAGAATCGAATCGAATCAAAAAAATCGAATAAAAAATAATTGAAAATAATCGAATCCAATCAAAAAAGATCAAATGAAATTGAAAAGGAATCGAATGGAATTGAAAAGAATCTAATTGAAACAAGAATCGAATTGAATCGAAAATAATCAAATCGAATCGAAAAGAATCCAATCGAATCAAAAAGAATTGAAAATAATCATAATGAATCGAAAGAATCGAATCGAAAAGAATCGAATTAAATAAAAAAGAATCAAATAAAAAATAAACGAATCGAATCGAAAATAACTGAATCGAATCGAATTGAATGGATTCGAAAAGAATCGAATTGATTCGAAAAGAATCGAATTGAATCAAAAAGAATCGAATCGAATCGAAAGGAATCGAATTGAATTGAAAAGAAACGAATCGAAAAGAATTGAATCGAATTGAAAAGAATCGAATCAAATAAATCGAAAATAATCGAATCCAATCGAAAAGAATCGAGTTGAATCGAAAAACTCGAATTGATTCGAAAATAATCGATCGAATTAAAAATGTTCGAATCGAATCAAATCAAATTGAAAAGAATAGAATCGAAACGAAGAGTATCAAATGCATTGAAAATAACCGAATCGAATTGAAAAGAATCGAATTGAAAATAAAAGAATTGAATCGAAAATAATAAAATCGATTCGAATCGAAAATAATCGAATAGAATCTAAAAGAATCAAATTGAAAAGAATAGAATGGATTCGAAAAGAATGGAATTGAATCTAAAAGAATCGAATCAAATTGAAAAGAATAGAATTGAATTGAATCGAATTTAATCGAATCGAATCGAAAATCATCGAATCGAATTGAAAATAATCGAATTGAATCGAAAAGAATCGAATCGAATAGAAAAGATTCGAATCGAATCGAAAATAATTGAATCGATTTGAAAATAATCTAATAGAATCAAAGAAATGAATCGAATAGAAAATAATCCAATCGAAAAGAATAGAATAGCAATCAAATGGAATCGAATCGAAAATAATCGAAGAGAATCGAATCGATTCTAAAAGAATCAAATCGAATCGAAAAAAATCGAATCGAATCGAAAATCATCGAATTGAATCGAAAAAATCGAATCGAAAAGAATCGAATTGAAAATAATCGAATCCAAATGAAAAGAATCGAATGAAATTGAAAAGTATCGAATCGCATGGAAAAGAATCGAATCAAATCGAAAATGATCGCATTGATTCGAAAAGAATCGAATCGAAACTAATGGAATCGAATCGAAACGAAAATAACCGAATCAAATCGAAAAGAATCAAAACGAATCGAATCGAATCGAAAAGAATCGAATTGAAACGAAAAGAATCAAATGGAAAAGAATAAAGTCGAATCAAAAAGAATCTAATCGAGTAGAAAAGAATCGAATCGAATCAAAAAGAATTTAATCAAATCAAATAGAAAAGAATCGAATCGAAACGAAAATAATCGAAACGAATCGAAAAGAATCGAATTCAATGGAAAAGAATGGAATAGAATCAAATAGAATCGAATGGGAAAATCGAATCCAATAGAAAATAATCGAATCGAAAAGAATAGAATCACGAAAAAATCAAATCGAATCTAATAGAAAAGAATCGAATAGAATCGAATCGAAAAACAAAGCGAATCGAAAAGAATCGAATCGAATCGAATCGAAAAGAATCGAATCGAACAAAAAGAATCGACTCGATTCGAAAATAATCGAATCGAATCAAAAATGATCGAATCAAACCGAAAAGAATCAAATCGAAATAATCTAATCGAATCAAAAAAATCAAATAAAAAAGAATCTAATCTAAACGAAAATAATCGAAATGAATAGAATCGAAGAATCGAATTGAATCAAATCAAAAAGAATCAAATGGAATCCAATCGAAAAGAATCAAATTGATTCGAATTGAAAAAAATTGAATCCATTCAAAAAGAATCTAATTGAATCGAATCGAAAAGAATCGAATTGAATCAAAACGAATCGATTCGAATGGAATAGAAAAGAATAGAATAGAATAAAATAGAAAAGAATCAAATCGAATCTAAAAGAATCGAATCGAAAAGAATCGAATCGAAATGAAAAACAGCGAATCGAATTGATCGAAAATAATACAATCGAATCAAATCAAAAGACTCAAATCCAATCGAATCAAAAAGAATCGAATCAAAACAAAAAGAAACGAATCAAATCAAATTGAAAATAATCTATTGGAATTGAATCGAAAAGAATCGAATTGAATCGAAGACAATCGAATCTAATCGAATCGAAAAGAATCGAATTAAAACGAATCGATTTGAAATGAAAAGAATCGAATCGAATTGAATTGAAGGAAAAGAATCGAATCGATTCAAAAAGAATTTAATCGATAAGAATCGAACCAAAACAAATAGAATTGAATCAAATAAAAAAGAATCGAATTGAATCGAATCGAAAAAAATGGAATCATATCGAATCGAATCAAAAAGGGTCTAATCGTATTAAATCGAATCAAAAAGAATCTAATTGAATAGAATAGTAAAGAATCGAATTGAATCGAAAACAATTGAATCGAGTTGAATCAAATTCGATTCTTTTTGATTCGATACTTTTCTATTTGATTCGTTACGATTCTTTTCAATTCGATTCTTTTTGATTCAAATCATTCGATTCTTTTTGATTCGATTTGATTCTATTCAAATTTTTCGATTAGATTTGACTTGTTTCTTTTTGATTCGATTCGATTCTTTTGGATTTGATTCTTTTTGATTCGGTTCGATTCGATTCGATTCTTTGTTTCGATTCGATTCTTTCGATTCGATTCTTTTCGATTTGAATCGATTAGATTCTTTTCATTTCGATTCGACTCATTTCGATTCGATTCTTATCGATTTTTTCGGTTCGATTCGATTCTTTTGGTGTCGATTCAATTCTTTTCGATGATTCTTTTCGATTCGAATAGATTCGAATCTTTTCATTTCAATTCGATTCATTTCAATTCGATTCTTTTTGATTGGATTTAATTCGATTCTTTTCGAGTCGATTCAATTCGATTGTTTTTGATTTGATTCGATTCGATTCTTTTCTATTCTATTCAGTTTGATTCTTTTGCATTCGATTCGATACGATTGGATTCTTTTCGAGTCGATTCGATACGATTGGATTCTTTTCGATTCGATTCTAATCTTTTCGATTTGATTCGATTCTTTTCCATTGGATCTGATTTAATTCGTTTCGATTGTTTTCGATTCGATTCTTTTGGATTCAATATGGTTCGATTCGATTCTTTTCGATTCCATTAAATTTGATTCGGTTCTTTTCATTTCTATTAGATTCTTTTCTATTCGATTCCATTCAATTCGATTCTTTTCGATTCGATTTAATTGTTTTCAATTTGATTCAATACTTTCGATTCGATTCGATTTGATTATTTTCGATTTGATTCGATAGGATTCTTTTCATTTCGACTCGAATCGATTCTCTTCATTTGATTCATTTAGATTCTTTTCGATTTTATTCGATTCTATTCGATATTTTTCGATCGATTCTATTCGATTTTTTCGATCGATTTGATTCGATTCTTTTCGATTCGTTTCAATTCTATTCTTTCCGATTCGTTTCTATTCGATTCAATTCTTTTCGATTCGATTCTTTTCGATTCGATTCAATACAATTCTTTTAGATTCAATTCGATTCGATTGTTTTTGTTTCAATTTGATTTTTTTCGATTCGATTCTTTTCGATTCGATTCGATTCTTTTCAATTCGATCGATTCGATTCTTTTCAATTCTATGCTATTCGAATCGATTCTTTTCTATTCGATTCGATTCTTTTTGATTCGATTCGTTACTATTCTCTTCAATTCGATTTGATTCTTTTCGATTCAAATCTATTCTATTCTTTTTGATTCGATTCGATTCCAATCGATTTTTTTCAATTCGATTCTTGTCGATTCGATTCGATTCTTTTCTATTCAATTCGATTCTTTTCGATTCAATTCGATTCTATTAGATTCGATTCTTTTTGATTCGAATAGATTCAATTCTTTTCGATTCGATTCAATTCTTTTCGATTCGATTCGATTCGAATTGCATCTTTCAATTCGATATGATTCTTTTCCATTCGATCTGATTCGACTCGTTTTGATTCTTTTTGATTCGATTCTTTTTGATTCAATTCTTTATGATTCTTTTCAATTGGATTCGATTCGATTCTTTTTGATTCGAATCTATTCGATTCTTTTTTATTCAAATCTGTTCAATTCTTTTGATTCGATTCGATTCGATTCTTTTCGATTCAATTCGATTCGATTCGATTGCTTTCTAGTCGATTCAATTCGATTCTTTTCGATTCGATTCCTTTCAATTTGATTCTTTTCGATTCGATTCGATTGTTTTGTTTCGATTCGATTCCTTTCGATTCGATTCGATTCGATATGATTCTTTTCATTTCAACTCAAATCGATTCTCTTCAATTATATTCGATTCGATTCTTTTCGATTCGATTCAATTCTTTTCCATTCGATCTGATTCGATTCATTTCAATTCTTTTCAGTTCGATTCGATTCTTTTCGATTCAATTCGATTCAATCGATTCTTTCCGCTTCCATTAAATTTGATTCGATTCTTTTCGATTTGATTATTCTTTTCAATTCGATTCCATTCAATTCGATTCTTTTCGATTCGATTCAATTCTTTCGATTCAATTCGATTTGATTCTTTTCGATTCGATTCGATACAATTCTTTTCATTTTGATTCGAATCGATTCTCTTTGATTCGATTAATTTCGATTTTTTTATTCTATTCGATTCCATTCGATTTTTTTCGATTCGATTCGATTGGATTCTTTTCGATTCTATTTGATTTGATTCTTTTCGATTCGTTTCGATTCGATTCTTTTCGATTCGTTTTGATTTGATTCTTTTCAATTTGATTCGATTCGATTCTTTTGTTTCGATTCGATTTTTTCGACTCGATTCTTTCATTACATTCGATTTGATTCTTTTCGTTTCATTTCGATTATTTTCGTTTCGATTCTTTTCAATTCGATTCAATTCGATTCTTTTCTATTCGATTCTTTTTGATTCTATTCGATTTTTTTCGGTTCGATTCGATTCGATTCTTTTCGATTCGTTTCAATTCAATTTGATTCCTTTAGATTCGATTCGATTCGATTATTTTCATTTCGATTTGATTCTTTTCGAGTCAATTCTTTTCATTTGATTTGATTCTTTTCAGTTCGATCGATTCGATTATTTTCAATTCTATACTATTCGAATCGATTCTTTTCTATTCGATTCGATTTTTTTCAATCCGTTACGATTCTTTCCAATTCGATTCAATTCGATTCTTTTCGAATTGTTTCTATTCTAATCGATTTTTTCAATTCGATTCTTTTCGATTCGATTTGATTCGATTCTTTTCGATTCGTTTCTTTTCGATTCGATTATTTTCGTTTCGATTCTTTTTGATTCAATTCGATTCTATTCGATTCTATTGTTTTTGATTCGATTTGATTCTTTTCTACTCGATCTCATTCGATTTGTTTCTATTCTTTTCTATTCGATTCCGTTTGATTATATTCGTTTCGATTCGATTCTTTTCCATTTGATTCGATTCGATTCTTTTTGATTCAATTCGATTCAATTCGATTCAATTCTTTCGATTCGATTAGAATCGATTCGATTCTTTTCTATTCGTTTCGATTCTTTTCATTTCAATTCGCTTCTTTTCGATTCGATTCGATTTTTTCGATTCAATTTGATTCTAATCGATTCGATTCTTTTTGATTCGATTCGATTCTCTTCATTTCAATTTGCTTCTTTTCGATTTGATTCGATTAGTTTCTTTTCGATTCGATTCTTTTCGATTCAGTTCGATTCGAATCGATTCAAATCTTTTCTATAGATTAGAATCGATTTCATTCTTTTCTATTCGATTCGATTCGATTCTTTTCGATTCGATTCGATTCAGTTCTTTTCGATGAGATTCGATTCGATTATTTTCGATTAGATTCGATTCGGTTTGATTCTATTCTCTTCTATTCGATTGTTTTCGATTTGATAATTTTTGATTCAATTCGATTGGATTATTTTCAATTAGATTTGATTTGATTCGATTATTTTCTTTTCATTTCAATTTAACACTTCGATTCTCTTCGATTTGATTCTTTTCGATCGATTTAATTTGATTTGATTTGATTCTATTCGATTCTTTTCACTTCCATTCGATTTGATTATTTTGATTCAATGCGATTACATTTGATTTTTTCGATTCGATTCTTCCCGATTCGATTTGATTCGAATCGATTAGATTTTTTCTATTTGATTCCATTTGATTCAATTCTTTTCGATTTGATTTTATTATTTTTGTTTCAATACGATAGTTTTTGTTTTGTTTCTATTCGATACCTATTCCTTTCTTTCCTAATTGATTTGAGTCGATTCGATTCTTTTCGATTCGATTTGATTTGATTCGATCCTTTTCGATTTGATTCGATATTTTCGATTCGATTCTTTTTGGTTTGATTTTATTCAATTCATTTTGATTCTTTTCGATTTGTTTCTATTCGATTCAATTCGATTCTTTTCGATTCAATTCGATTCTTTTCGATTCAATTTGATTCTATTTGATTCAATTCAATTCGATTCTTATTGATTTGATTTATTCGTTTTTTTCATTTTGATTCTTTTTGATTCTTTTCTATTCTCTTCGATTCGATTCTTTCTGATTTGATTAGATTCTATTCTTTTCAATTCGATTAGATTCTATTCTTTTTGATTCTTTTCAATTCAAACCTTTCAATTCTTTTCAATTTGATTCGATTCTTTTCAATTCGATTCGATTCAATTGGATTCTTTTCAATTCGATTCGATTCTTTTTGATTTGATTATTTTCGATTCTATTCAATAGGAATCTTTTTATTTTGATTCGAATCGATTCTTTTCGATTTGGTTCGATTAGATCTTTTTTAATTCTATTGGATTCTTCAATTTTTTCGATTCAATTCAATACGATTCTTTTTGATTCGATTCGATTCTTTTTGATATGATTCGATTCTTTTCTATTCGATTCTTTTGATTCGATTCAATTCGATTCTTTTAGATTCGATTGAATTCTACGCTTTTCAATTCTCTTTTATTCAATTAGATTCTTTTCGATTCGATTCGATTTGATTCTATTCAATTAGATTCGATTATTTTTATACAATTTGATACGATTCTTTTCTATTCGAATCGATTCGATTCTTTTCGATTCGATTCAATTTGATTCTTTTTGATTCAATTCGATTAGATTCGTTTTTTTCGATTTGATTCTTTCCAATTCGATTCGATTCTTTTCGATTCAATTCTTCTGGTTTCGATTCGATTCTTTTCGACGCGATTATTTTCGATTCGATTCGATTCTTTTCATTTCTATTTGATTCTTTTCGTTTCGATTCGATTCGATTCTTTTCGACTCTTTTTGATTCTTTTCGATTCGATTCTTTTCGTTTTGATTCGATTCTTTTCTATTTGATTGGATTCGATTCTTTTTGATTCAATTCGATTCGATTCTTTTCTATTCTATTCAATTCGATTTTTTCAATTGATTTGATACGATTAGATTCTTTTCAATTCAATTAGATACAATTCTATTATTTTTGATTTGATTCAATTCGATTCTTTTCTATTCGATTCAATTCTTTTCGATTCGATTTGATTCGATTAGATCCTTTTCGATTCGATTCGATATTTTTGATTCGATTCTTTTTGGTTTGATTATATATAATTCATTTTGATTCTTTTCGTTTCGGTTTGATTCTTTACGATTCGATTCTTTTAGATTCGATTCGATTCTTTTCATTCAATTCGATTCGATTCGTTTCGTTTCGATTCGATTCTTTTCGATTTGATTCTTTTCTATTCGTTTCTTTTCGATTGGATTCAACTCGTTTCGATTCGATTCGATTAGATTCGTTTCTTTTGGATTCGAATCGATTCTTTTCCATTCGATCTGATTCGATTTTTTCAATTCTTTTTGATTCTATTCGATTCAAGCGTATTCGATTCGATTCAATTCTTTTTGATTCCATTAAATTTGATTCGATTCTTTTCTATTCGATTCGATTCTTTTCGATTCATTTCGGTTCGATTCGATTCTTTTCAATTCGATTCGATTTGATTCTTTTCGTTTCGATTCGATACGATTCTTTTCATGTCGACTCGAATCAATTATTTTCGATTCGATTCGTTTCGATTCGTTTCAAATCTATTCCATTCTATTCGATTTTTTTCGTTTTGATTCATTTCGATTCTATTCCATTCTATTCAATTATTTTAGTTTCGATTCAATTCAATTCTTTTAAATTCGATTCGATTCACTTCTATTTGATTCTACTTGATTCGATTCTGTAAGATTCATTTGGATTCGATTCTTTTTTATTCAATTCGATTCGATTCTTTTCTATTCTATTCAATTCGATTTTTTTCGATTTGATTCGATACTATTAGATTCTTGTCAATTCAATTCGATACAATTCAATTGTTTTCGATCGATTCAATTCGATTCTTTTCAATTCGATTCGATTATTTTTGATCCGATTCGAATCGATTTCATTCTTTTTGATTCGATTCGATTAGTATATATTCGACCGATTCAATTCGATTCTTTTTGTTTCGGTTCTATTCTTTTCGATTCGATTCTTTTCGATTTGATTCTTTTTGATTCGATTCAATTCTTTTCATTCAATTCGATTCGATTCTTTTCGTTTCGATTCGATTCTTTTTGATTTGATTCTTTTCGATTCCATTCTTTTCTATTCGATTTGATTCGTATAGATTCAAATCGATTTTATAATTCTATCTGATTTGGTTTTTTCTATTCTTTTCGATTTGATTCGATTCGATTCTTTCGATTCCATTAAATTTGATTCGATTCTTTTCAATTCGATTCGATTCGATTCGATTCGTTTCGATTCATTTCGATTTGATTTGATTCTTTTCGATTCGATTCGATTTGATACGATTCTTTTCATATCGATTTGAATAGTTTCATCGATTCCATTCCATTCAATTATTTTTTATTCCATTCCATTCATTTCAATTCTATTCGATTTTATTCTATTCGATTCTTTTCCATTCAATTCGATTCGATTCTTTTCGATTTGATTCGATACGATTCTTTCATTTCGATTCGAATTGATCCTTTTATATTCGATTCCATTCGATTCTTTTCGATAATATTCGGTTCTATTCGATATTTTTTGATTTGATTCTTTTCCATTAGATCTGATTTCGATTCGTTTCGATTCATTTCGACTCGATTTTTTCGATTCAGTTTGATTGGATTCGTTTCTTTCCAATTCCATTAAATCTGATTTGATTTTTTTGATTCGATTCTTTTATATTCAGTTCGATTCGATTTTTTTCGATTCAATTGTTTTCGATTTGATTCATTTCTTTTCGATTTGATTCGATTCTTTTTGTTTCGATTCGATTCTATTTGATTCGATTCAAGTCCTTTGGATTCGATTCTATTCTTTTCTTTTCAATTCTATTCGATTCGAATACAATTTTTAGGAATCCATTCCATTCGATTCTTTTCTATTCGATTCAATTCAATTCTTTTCGTTTCGATTCAATACGATTCTTTGTTTTTATTTTTTTATTTATTTATGATAGTCAGAGAGAGAGAGAGAGAGAGGCAGAGACATAGGCAGAGGGAGAAGCAGGCTCCATGTACCGGGACCCTGACGTGGGATTCGATCCCGGGTCTCCAGGATCGCGCCCTGGGCCAAAGGCAGGCGCTAAACCACTGCACCACCCAGGGATCCCTCAATACGATTCTTTTTTATTCGATTCGATTCGATCCTTTTTGATTCGATTCGATTCGATTATTTTTGTTTCGATTCAATAGTTTTTGATTCATTTCTTATCGATTCTTTTTTATTCGAATTCCATTCTCTTCGAATCACTTCGAGTTGATTCGATTCTTTTGGATTTGATTTGATTCAGTTTTTTTCGCTTCGATTCGATTTGATTCTTTTCGTTTTGATTTGATACGTTTTTTTCATTTCCATTCGAATCAATTCTCTTCGATTTGATTCGTTTTGATTCTTTTCGATTCTATTCGATTCTATTTCATTTTTTTCAATTCGATTCAATTCGATTTGATTCGATTCGATTCTTTTCGATTTGATTAGATTTGATTCTTTTTGATTCGAATACATTCGATTCTTTTCGATTCTTTTCAATTCGATTCGATTCTTTTCGAATCTATTGGATTCAAATCAATTCTTTTCGATGTGATTCCATTCGATTCGATTCGATTCTTTTCTATTCTTTTGATTTGATTCGATTCCATTCTTTTCGATTCGATGAGATTCTTTTTGATTCACTTCGATTTGATCTTTCGATTCAATTAGATTAGATTATTTTCTTTTCAATTCGATTTGATTCCTTTCAATACTCTTCGATTCGATTCGATTCGATTATATTCGATTCAGTTTGATTTGATTTATTTGATTGGATTAAATTCTTTTCGATTTTATTTTTTTCGGTTAGATTCAATAAGATTCAATTCCTTTCGATTCGGTTCGATTAGATTCTTTTCATTTCTTTTCAATTCGATTTGATATGATTCGATTCGATTCGATTCTTTTCGATTCGATTCTTTTCGTTTTGATTCGATTCATTCGATTCTTTTCGCTTCTATTCGATTCGAATATTTTGATTTGATGTGATTAGATTCGATTTTTTCCATCCAATTCTTCGATTCGATTCGAATCGATTAGATTCTTTTCTATTTGATTTGATTCGATTCTTTTAGGTTCTTTTTGAATCAATTCTTTTCGATTCGATTTGATTCAATTCGATTTTTTTGATTCGATTCGATTATTTCGTTGCGATACGATATGTTTTGTTTCGTTTCTATTCGATACGAATTCCTTTCTTTCCTAATTGATTCGTGTCGATTCCATTCTTTTTGATTCGATTTGCTTCGATTGGATACTTTTCGATTTGATTCGATTCGATATTTTCGATTCGATTCTTTTTGTTTCGATTATATTCATTTCAATTTGATTTTTTTCGATTTGATTCCATTCTATTCAATTCGATTCTTTTTTATTCTATTCAATTCTTTTCTATTCAATTAGATTCTATTTGATTCAATTCGATTCGATTCTTATCGATTCGATTCGTTTTTTTCATTTTGATTCGAATCGATTCATTTCGACTCTTCGATTCGATTCTTTTTGATTCGATTAGATTCGATTCTTTCCAATTCTATTAGATTCGATTCTTTTTGATTCAATTAGATTAGATTCTTCTTTATTCTTTTCAATTCGATTTCATTCGATTCTTTTCAACTCAATTCGATTTGATTCTTTTCGATTCTTTTCAATTGGATTCCATTCGATTCTTTTCAATTAGATTCGATTAAATTCTTTTCGATTATATTCGATTCGATTCATTCGATTCTTTTCGCTTCCATTCGATTCGATTCTTTTGATTCGATGCAATTCAATTAGATTTTCTGATTCAATTCTTTTCGATTCGATTCGAGTAGAATCGATTAGATTCTTTTCTATTTGATTCAATTTGATTATTTTTTATTCGATTCGATTCTTTTCGATTCAGTTCTTTTTGATTCAATTCGATTTGATTCGATTTTTTTGTTTCGATTGTTTTCGATTCTATTCTATTCGATCAATTCGATTTTTTCGATTCGATTCCATTCAATTTGATTAGATTCTTTTTTATTCTCTTCTATTCGCTTTTATTCGATTGTTTTCGATTCGATTCTTTTCGATTCGATTTTATTTGATTCAATTCGATTCTTTTCGATTCCATTCCATTCGATTCGATTCGAATCTTTTTGATACTATTCTATTCGATTCAATTCTATTCTTTTCGATTCGATTATTTTCTATTCAATTTGATTCGATTCTTTTCAATTTGATTCGATTCTATTATTTTTTTCGATTCTATTCAATTCTTTTAGATTTTCTTTGATTCGATTCTTTTTGATTCGCTTAGATTCGATTCTTTTCGATTCTATTCAATCTATTCGATTCTTCTTTTTGATTCTATTCGATTCGTTTCGATATATTCGATTCGATTCTTTTTGATACGATTCTATTCGATTCAATTTGATTCTTTTCTATTCGATTCAATTTGATTCAAATCGATTGGATTGTTTTTTATTCTATTCAATTCGATTCTTTTTTATTCTATTCGATTCTTTTTTATTGAATTCGATTTGATTCTTTCCGATTCGATTCGATTATTTTCGTTTCGATTCAATTAGATCCTTTTCGATTCTCTTTGATTTTTTCTATTCGATTAGATTCGATTCTTTTTGATTTGATTACATTTGATGCCTTTTGATTCTTTTCAATTTGATTCGATTCTTTTCCATTCAATTGTTTTGAATTCGATTCGATTCGATTCGATTTTATTGATTCGATTCTTTTTGATTCACTAAGTTTCCTTCCGATTCCATTCGATTCGATTTGATTCGATTCAATTCTTTTCGATTCTATTCTATTCGAGTCTTTTCAAGTCTATTCAATTCTATTCGAATCAATTCTTTTTGATTCAATTCAATTCCATTCTTTTCGATTCGATTCGATATGATTATTTTCGTTTCAATTCAATTCGATTCTTTTCTTTTCGATTCTTTTGTTTCTATTTGATTCGATTCGATCCTTTTTGATTCGATTTTTTTCGATTCGATTTCATTTTTTTCGATTTGTTTCGATTTGATTATTTTCGTTTCAATTCTATAGTTTTGGATTCATTTCTTATCAATTCTTTTTTTTAATTTTTATTTATTTATTTATGATAGGCACACAGTGAGAGAGAGAGAGAGGCAGAGACACAGGCAGAGGGAGAAGCAGGCTCCATGCACCGGGAGCCCAACGTGGGCCTTGATCCCGGGTCTCCAGGATTGCACCCTGGGCCAAAGGCAGGCACCAAACCGCTGCGCCACCCAGGGATCCCTCAATTCTTTTCTTTTTGATTCGAATTCCATTCTTTTTGAATCCTTTCGAGGCGATTCGATGCTTTTCGATTTGATTCGATTTGATTCTTTCCGATTCGATTCGATTTTTTTCGATTCGTTTTGATTATTTTCATTTTGATTCGAGTTTTTGTTTCATTTCTTTTCTATTCAATTATTTTTGATTCGAGTTCCTTTCCTTTCAATTCGATTATTTTCGATTTGATTCCTTTCAATTCGATTCGATTCGATTCGATTATTTTCGATTCAACTCGATTCTATTCATTTCGGTTCGATTCGATTCATTCTATTCTTTTTGCTTCCATTAGATTCAATTCTTTTGATTCGATGCAATTCGATTCGACTTTTTTCGATTCGATTCTTTTCAATTCTTTTCATTTCGATTCTATTAGATTATTTTCTATTTGATTCGATTCGTTTCTTTTCGATTCCTTTCAATTTGATTTGATTCTATTCGATTCATTAGATTCTTTTTGCTTCCATTCAATTCGATTCCTCTCATTCGATGCTATTAGATTTGATTTTTTTGATTCGATTCTTTCCTATTCGATTCGATTAGAATTGATTAGATTCTTTTCTATTTGATTAGATTCGATTCAATTATTTTCAATTTGATTCTTTTCGATTCACTTCTTTTCGATTTGATTCGATTCAATTTGATTTTTTCGATTCGATTCGATTCAATTATATTCGATTCAGTTCGATTCATCTCGATTTGATATTTTTATTGTATTCGATTCTTTTCGATTCTATTCTTTTCTATTAGATTCAATTTGATTCGATTCTTTTCAATTCGATTCCATTTGATTAGATTCCTTTCAATTCTTTTCGAATCAGTTTGATTCGATTCGATTCGATTTTTTCAATTCGATTCTATTCATTCGATACTTTTTGCTTCCATTCGTTCAATTCTTTCAATTCGATGTGATTAGATTCGATTTTTTTAGATTCGATTCTTTTCGATTTGTTCGATTTGAATCAATTAGATTCTTTTCTATTTGATTTGATTCGATTCGATTCTTTTCGATTCGATTTGATTCTTTTCGATACAGTTCTTTTCGATTCTTTTTGATTCGATTCGATTTTTTCATTTCGATTCTTTTCGATTTGATTCAATTCGATTCGATTCTTTTCGCTTCCATTCGATTCGATTCTTTGATTCGGTGCGATTCAATTCGATTCTTTTCAATTTGATTCCATTCGATTCCTTTCTTTTCGAATCGAATAGATTTGATTCGTTTTGATCGATTTGATTCGATTCAATTCTTTTCGATTCGATTCTTTTCGATCAATTAGATTCTTTTCGATTCGATTCTTTTCAATTCAATTCTTTTCGATTTCATTCGATTTGATATTTTTGATTCGAATCTTTTCGATTTCAATCTATTCCATTCAAATCTATTCTTTTCGATGCAATTCCATTCAATTCGATTCGATTCTTTTTTATTAGATTCGATTTTTTAACTTTCGATTCTTTTTTTATTTATGTATTTTTTTCGATTCTTTTTTATTCAATTCGATTCGATTCTTTTGATTTGATTCTATTATTTTCATTTCGATTTGATTCGATTCTTTTCAATTCGATTCGATTCGACTCTTTTCAATTCGATTAGATTCGATTCTATTCGATTCAATTAGATTGGATTCTTTTCGATTATTTTCAATTCAATTCGATTCGATTCTTTTCGATTCATATCAATTCGATTAAAATCGATTCTTTTCAATTTGATTCCATTTGATTCGATTCAATTCTTTTCAATTCTATTGAATACTATTCGATTCGATTCTTTTCGATTCGATTGATCCTTTTTATTCAATTTGATTCGAATTTTTCAATTCAAATCGATTAGACTATTTTCATTTCGATTCGATTCGAAGCTTTTCGAATCTCTTATATTCGATTCTTTTCAAATCAATTCAATTCAATCTTCACGTGTCCATTCTTTTCATTTCGATTTGGTCCTTTTTGATTCAATTCTTTTCGATTTCATTCGATTCGATTTTTTTCGATTCGCTTCGATTATTTTCGTTTTGATTCGATAGTTTTTGATTCATTTCTTATCGATTCTTTTGTTTTCGATTCGAATTCTATTCTTTTCTAATCGATTCGAGTCGATTTGATTCTTTTCGATTTCATTCGATTTGATTCTTTTCGATTCGATTATATTCGATTGATTTCGATTCTTTTCAATTGCATTCGATTTGATTCTTTTGATTCGGTGATATTGATTAGATTTTTTTCGATTCGATTCGATTCGATTTTTTTGACTCGATTCTTTTCACTTCCATTTAATTCGATTCTTTTGATTTGGTGTGATTCGATTAGATTCTTTTCACCTCCATTTAATTCGATTCTTTTCTTTTGATTCGATTCGATTTGATTTTTTTCGAAACGATTCGATTCTTTCCGAATTGATTCGATTCGATTGTTTCGATATGATTGTTTTCGATTCGAATCTATTCGATTCAAATTGATTCTTTCCCATTTGATTCCATTCAATTCTATTCTATTCGATTCTATTCAATTCGATTCGATTCTTTTCAATTCGATTCCATTCTTTTTGATTCAATTCGATTCGATTCTTTCGATTCGATTCAATTCGATTATTTTCATTTCGATTCGATTTGATTCTTTTCGATATTCTTCGATTCGATTCTTTCAATTCGATTAGATTCTATTATTTTTTATTCGAATAGGTTCGATTCTTTTCAATTAGATTCGATTTGATTCTTTTCCATTCGAATCTATTCGATTCAAATCGATTCTTTTCGATGCGATTCCATTCGATTCGATCGATTCTTTTCGATTCTATTCTATTCGATTCTATTCTTTTTTATTCGATTCGATTCTTTTTTATTCAATTCGATTAGATTCTTTCACTTCGATTCGATTCGATTATTTTCGTTTCAATTTGATTAGATTATTTTCTATTCTCTTCAATTCGATTTGATTCGATTATATTCGATTCAGTTCAATTCGATTCGATTTTATTTTTTTGATTGGATTCGATTCTTTCGATTCTATTCTTTTCAAGAAGATTCAATTAGAATTGATTCTTTTTGATACGATTCGATTAGATTTGATTCTTTTCCATTCTTTTCGAATCGATTTGATTCGATTCGATTCAATTTTTTTCGATTCGATTCCATTCCATTCCATTCTTTTCATCGATTCGATTGTTTTTGATTCAATTCGATTCGATTATTTTCAATTCGATTCAATTCGATTTTTTTCGATTCGATTGGATTTTATTCATTCGATTCTTTTCGCTTACATTTCATTCGATTTTTTGATTCGATGCGATTCGATTCGATTTTTTTTAATTCAGTTCTTTTTGTTTCGATTTGATTAGAATCGATTAGATTCTTTCTATTTGATTCGATTTGATTTGATTCCTTTCAATTCGATTAGATTCTTTTCGGTTCATTTCTTTTCGATTCGATTACATTTGATTCAATTTTTCATTTGATTCTTTTCAATTCGAATCTATTCAATTTAATTCGATATTTTTCGATTCAATTTGTTCGATTCTTTTTTATTTGATTCGATTCCTTTCAATTCGATTCGAATCTTTTTTATTCAATTCGATTCAATTCTTTCGATTCAATTCGATTTGATTATTTTCGTTTTGATTCGATTGTATTCTTTTCAATTTAATTAGGTTCGATTCTTTTCGATTCGATTAGATTCAAATTTTTTCGATTCGATTCGATTCTTTACGATTCTTTTCAATTAGATTCGATTCGATTCTTTTCAATTCAAATCTCTTCGATTCAATTCGATACTATTTTATTCGATTTGATTCTTTTCACTTCCATTCAAATTGATTCTTTTGATTTGGTGCGATTCAATTCGATTCTTTTCAATTCAATTCGATTCCTTTCTTTTCTAATCAAGTCGATTTGATTCGTTTCGATTCAATTCAATTCTTTCCGATTCAATTCGATTCGATTTTTTGATTCGAATCTTTTTGATTCCAATCTATTCCATTCAAATTGATTCTTTTCGATACAATTCCATTCAATTCGATTAGATTCTTTTCGATTCGATTTGATTCTTTAACATTCGATTCTTTTTTATTCAATTTGATTTGATTCGTTAGATTCGATTCCATTATTTTTGTTTCGATTCGATTCGTTTCTTTTCGATTCTCTACGATTCGAATCTTTTCGATTTGATTTGATTTGATTCGATTCGATTCAATTCGATTCTTTTCTTTTTGATTCGATTTTTTCTATTGGATTAGATTCTTTTCGATTCTATTGTTTTCTATTTGATTCGAATACATGATTTTCGATTCGATT
>CM052485.1:339652-355323 GCA_028533335.1 Chrysocyon brachyurus
GTGGGCCTCACTTGGACCTGGTGAATCTGGTCCTTACCTGGTCCTCAGTTGTTCCCACCTGGACCTGTTGACTCTGGTCACCACCTGGGCGACAACTGGACCTTGGGAATCGGGTCCCCATCTGGGCCTCACCCAGTCCTGGTGACTTTGTTCCCCACCTGGACCTGATTGCTGTGGACTCCTCCTTGGCCTCACCTGGAATGGTGACTCTGATCCTATCTGGGCCTCACCCAGATCTGGTGATCTGGTCCCCACCTGGACCTCTCCTGGACCTGGTGACTCTCTTTCCAACATGGACCTCACCTGGATCTGGTGACTCCGGTCCTTTATTTGGCCTCACCTGGACCTGGTGACTCTCTTTCCCACTTTGACCTAACTCAGACCTGGGGAATCTTGTCCCCACCTAGGCCTCACACAGCCCTGATGATTCTTGTCCCCAGCTATGCCTCAATTTGACCTGATGAATCTGGTCCTCACGTGGGCCTCACATGGACCTGGGACTCAGCTGGAAATAGTGACCCTGGTTCCCACATGGGGCTCACCTGATACTGGTGACTGTAGTCTCCTTCTATGCCTCACCAGGACCTTGTGATTCTGATCCCCATCTGAGTCTTGCATAGTCCTAATTACTGTGGTCGTCACTTAGGGATCATTGGGACTTGGATACTCTATTCCACACCTGGGCCTCACAATGACCGGGGACCTCTGGTCACACTCTGGGCCTCAAACTAAAGTGGTTACTCTGGTTCCCCCCTCTGGGCCTCACCATTACCTGGTGACTCTGGTCCCCCCTGGGCTTCACCTGGACCTGGTGAATCTGGTCCTTACCTGGTTCTCAGCTGGACCTGGTGACTCTGGTCACCACTTGAGTCTCACCTAGACTTGTTGAATATTGTTGCCACCTGGGCCTCACCAGGATTCGATTCTTTTCGATATAGTAGATTGTTTTCTTTTTGTTTCGATTCGATTTCATTCTTTTCGATTCGATTATATTGGATTCTTTGTCATTCGACTTGATTCTATTCGTTTCAATTCTTTTCGATTGGATTCTTTTCGATTCGATTTGATTCATTTCGATTCGATTATTTTTGATTCGATTCGATTCGAATCTTTTCAATTTGATTCGATTCTTTTCTATTTGATTCAGTTCGATTCTTTTTGATTTGATTCGATTTTTATTGATTCATTTCGTTTCGATTCAATTAGATTCGGTTTTTTAAAGTCGATTCGATTCTTTTCGATTCGATTCTACTTGATTCAATTCGATTCTTTTCGATTCGATTCGATTGATTTTTTTCGATTCGATTCTTCTTTATTTGATTCATTTCGTTTCTTTTCGATTCAATTTGATTCGATTCATTTCGAATCGATTCTTTTTTATTCGATTCGATTCGATTCGTTTCGATTCTATTACTTTTGATTTGATTCGATTCGAATCTTTTCGATTCGATTCTTTTCTCTTTGATTCGGTTCGATTCTTTTCGATTTGATTCGATTCTTATTGACTCATTTTTTTTCGATTAAATTCGATTTGATTTTTTCAATTTGATTCGATTCTTTTCGAAACGATTCAATTCTTTTCAATTCAATTCGATTCGATTCTTTTCGATTCGATTTGATACGATTCTATTTGATTCGACTCAATTCTTTTCAATTTGATTCGATTCTTTTCAATTTGATTCGATTCGATTATTTTTATTCGATTCGTTTCGATTCGTTTATTTTCGATTCAATTTGTTTATTTTCCATTCGATTCGAATCGAATTGATTATTTGCGATCTGATTCTATTTGAATCGATTATTTTCGATTCAATTCCTTTCGATTCGATTCGATTATTTTCGATTCCATTCGATTTGAATTGATTCGATTATTTCGATTCTCTTAGTTTCGAATCTATTTGAATCGATTATTTTCTATTTGATTCAATTTCATTATTTTCTATTCGATTTGTTTCGATTCGATTATTTTCGATTTGATTCATTTCATTTCGTTTCGATTCGATTCTATTATTTTTGATTCGATTTGATTCGATTAGAATATTTTCGAATCTATTCGTTTCGATTCAATTCGATTAAACTAATTTAGATTCGATTTGATTTGATTATTTTCGATTCGATTATTTTCGATTCGATTATTTTCGATTCGATACGATTCGATTCTTTTCGATTTGATTAGATTCTTTTCTATTTGATTCATTTCGATTTGATACTCTTCGAATCTTCTCGATTTGAATTCCATTTTTAATCTACTTGATTTGATTTGATTCGTTCTTTTCAATTCGATTTGATTCGATTCGATTCAATTTTATTTGAATCTATTCGATTAGATTCTTTCAATTCGATTCTTTTCGATTTAATTTTGATTCAATTTGATTCGATTATTTTTGGCTGATTTGTTTTGATTCGATTCGATTTCATTATTTTCGATTCATTTCATTTTGATTAGATTCGATTCGATTATTTTCGATTCGATTCGATTCGATTATTTTCAATTTGATTCGTTTTGATTCGATTTGATTTTTTTCCATTCAATTCAATTCTTTTCGATTCCATTCCATTCAATTCTTTTTGTTTCGATTCCATTAGATTCTTTTAGAGTCCTTTCGGTTCTATTCTTTTCGATTCGATTACATTCGATTCTTTATTCGATTCTTTTTTTTTAATGCTTTAAATTGCTCGTTTTATTTTTTTTAATTTTTAAAATTAATTTATGATAGTCACAGAGAGAGAGAGAGAGAGGCAGAGACACAGGCAGAGGGAGAAGCAGGCTCCATGCACCGGGAGCCTGATGTGGGATTTGATCCAGGGTCTCCAGGATCCCGCCCTGGGCCAAAGGCTGGCGCCAAACCGCTGCGCCACCCAGGGATCCCTATTCGATTCTTTTCGATGCGACCAACTGCTATTCGTTTCGATTCTTTTCGGTTCAATTCGATTCGATTCTTTTCGATTTGATTCTTTTCAACTAATTTCTTTCGATTCCATTCGTTTCGATTCGTTTTTTTTTTTGATTCAATTCATTACGATTCGATTCTTTTCTATTTAATTCAATTCGGTTCGATACTTTTTGAGTCGAGTGTTTTCTATTTGAATTCCTTTCTTTTTGAATCTATTTTATTTGATTTGATTTGTTCTTTTCGATTCGATTCGATTCGATTCAATTTGATTTGAATATATTCCATTAGATTCTTTCAATTCGATTCTTTTCGATTTAATTTTGATTCGATTTGATTCGATTATTTTTGGCTGATTTGTTTCAATTCTCTTCGATTCAATTATTTTCGATTCGATTCATTTAGATTAGATTCGACTAGATCATATTTGATTCGATTCGATTATTTTCAATTCGATTCGTTTCGATTCGATTCAATTCGATTATTTTCGATTCGATTCTATTCGATTCGATTCCTTCGATTCGATTCTTTTCGATTCGTCTATTCGATTCTTTTGTATTTGTTTCTTTTCAATTCAGTTCGATTCTTTTCGATTCAATTCGATTGTTTTCGATTCGATTCTTTTTGATTCGATTTTCTTCGATTCTATTCTTTTTGAATCGATTCGATTCTTTTCGATTCTTTTCAATTCGATTCAATTCGATTCGATTTGATTCTTTTTTTCGAATCGATTAGATTTTTTTCGATCAACCCCTTCGATTTGATTCGATTCTTTTGGATTTGATTCGATTCGATTCTTTTAGATTGAGTTCTTTCGATTCCATTTGATTGTTTTTGATTCGATTTGTTTCGATTCTTTTCGATTCGAATCGATTCAATTCGATTATTTCGATTCGATTTGATTTGATTCTTTTCGATGGGATTCGATTCCATTCGGTTCAATTCAATTCAAATCGATTTTTTTCGATTTGATTCGATTCTTTTCAATCTAGAAGATTCTATTATTTTTGTTTCGTTTCGATTGGTTTCTTTTCGACTCGATTATATTCGATTCTTTGTGATTCGACTTGATTCTGTTCATTTCAATTCTTTTCGATTGGATTCTTTTCTTTTCGATTCAATTCGTTTTGATTCGATTATTTTTGATTCGATTCAAATCAATTCGAATCTTTTCGATTCGATTCTTTTCTATTTGATTCGGTTCGATTCTTTTTGATTCGATTCGTATTGATTCATTTCTTTTCGATTCAATTCGATTCGATTTGATTCTTTTCGATTCGATTCTGCTTGATTCAATTCGATTCTTTTCGATTCGATTCTTTTCGATTCGATTCTTCATTTGTTTTGTTTCGATTCTTTTTGATTCAATTTGTTTCGATTCATTTCGAATTGATTCTTTTTGATTCGATTTGATTCAATTTGTTTCGATTCGACTACTTTTGATTCGATTCGTTTCGATTTGAATCATTTCTTTTTGATTCTTTTCTATGTGATTCGGGTCGATTCCTTTGATTCGATTCGTTTCTTATTGATTCATTTATTTTCGATTCAATTTGATTCGATTTTTTTAATTCGATTCAATTCTTTTCGATTCGATTCTATTGATTTATTCGATTCTTTTTGATTCGATTCTTATCGTCCTTTTGATTCTTTTCAATTCAATTCAATTTGATTATTTTCGATTCGATTTGATTCATTTTGATCATTTTCGATTCGATTCGATTTATTTCAATTTGTTTCAATTCGATTAATTTCGATTTGATTCGATTGGATTCGATTTTTTCGATTCGATTAGTTTCGATTCGATTATTTTCGATTCGATTCGTTTCAATTCGATTCGATTCGATTATTTTTGATTCGATTTGATTCGATTATTTTCGATTCGATTCGTTTTGATTCGATTATTTTCGATTCGATTCGTTTCGATTCAATTCAATTATTTTGGATTAGATTCGTTTTGATTTGATTCGTTTCAATTCGATTCTATTATTTTTTATTCGATTCGATTCGATTTGTTTTGATTAAATTAGATTCGATTATTTTTGATTCAATTCGTTTTGATTCGATTTGATTATTATCGATTCGATTGTTTTCGATTCGATTAGATTCGATTCGAGTATTTTCGATTCGATTCATTTCGATTTGATTTGATTTTAATTGATTCGATTCGTTTCGATTCGATTTGTTTCGATTCGATTGTTTTTGATTCGAATCGATTCAATTATTTTCGATTTGATTCGTTTTGATTCGATTCGTTTTGATTCGATTCGTTTCGATTCTTTCGATTCAATTCGTTTTGATTCAATTCGATATGTTTAATTTCGATTAGTTTTGATTCGATTATTTTCAGCTGATTCGTTCCGATTCGATTCGATTCGAATATGTTCGATTCGTTTCAATTAGATTCGATTAGATTATTTTCCATTCGATTCAATTTGATTATTTTTGATTCGATTCGATTCGATTGATTCAATTATTTTCGAATCGATTCATTTCGATTCGATTAATTTGGATTGAATCCGTTTCGATTATTTTCGATTTGATTCATTTAGATTCGGTTATTTTTGATTCAATTCATTTCAATTTGATTCGACTCGAGTATTTTCGATTCGATTCGATTCAATTTGAATCGATTCGTTTCAATTCTTTTGTATTCTATTATTTTCGATTCGATTCGATTCGATTGGATACTTTTCGAATCTTTTCGATTTTTTTGGATTCAATTCTTCTTTATTTGATTCTTTTCGATTCTTTTCGATTCAATTTGATTCGATTCATTTCGAATCGATTCTTTTTTATTCGATTCAATTCAATTCGGTTGTTTTAATTTTGATTCGATAGTATTCGATTCGTTTCTTTCTATTCTCTTCAATTCAATTCTTTTTTATTTGATTCGATTGTTTTTGATTATTTTTAATTCAATTTTGATTCAATTCCTTCGATTCGATTTGATTCGATTCTTTTTGATTCTATTTGATTCTTTTCGATTCGATTCAAATCTTTTCGATTCGATTTGATTCGATTCTTTTTTATTCGATTTGATTCTTTTCGATTCGATTCGATTCTTTTCGTTTGGATTCGATTCCATTCGGGTTGATTCAATTCGATTCGATTCGATTCGATTCGATTTTTTTCCATTCAATTCGATTCTTTACGATTCCATTCCATTCAATTATTTTCATTTCGATTCCAATAGATTCTTTTCTATTCCTTTCAATTCGATTCTTTTCGATACCATTACATTCGATTCTTTTTGATGCAACTAGCTTCTATTCCTTTCAATTCTTTGTGATTCAATTCGATTCTTTTCGATTCGATTCGTTTCTATTCGAGTCTTTTTGATTTGAATTCCTTTCTTTTTGAGTCTATTTGATTTGATTTTATTCGTTCTTTTCGATTCGATTCGATTTGATTTGATTCAATTTAAATCTATTCGATTAGATTCTTTCAATTTGATTCTTTTCGATTTAATTTTCATTCGATTTGATTCGATTATTTTCGGCGATTTGTTTCGATTCGATTAGATTATTTTAGATGTGATTCGTTTCGATTAGATTCGGTTATTTTTGATTCGATTCAATCCTATTATTTTCAATTCAATTCGTTTTGATTCGATTCGATTATTTTTTATTCGATTCTATTCGATTCTTTTCGATTCAATTCTTTTTGATTCTTCGATTCAATTCTTTTGTATTCGATTCTTTTCGATTCGATTCGATTCTTTTCAACTGGATTCTTTTCGATTCGATTCGATTCTATTCTTTTCAATTGGATTCTTTTCGATTCTATTCTTTTTGAATCAATTCAATTCTTTTCGATTCGATTCTTTTCAATTTGATTCAATTCGATTCGTATATTTCAAATCGATTCAATTCTTTTCGATCGACCCCTTCAATTTGGCTCGATTCTTTTTGATTTGATTAGATTCGATTCTTTTCAATTTGAAGTTTTTCGATTTGATTGAATTCTTTTTGTTTCGATTTGTTTCCATTCTTTTTGATTCGATTTGATTCTATTCTTTTCGATGGGATTCGATGCCATTCGGTTTGATTCAATCTAAATCGATTTTTTTCAATTCGATTCGATTCTTTTCGATCTAGAAGATTTTATTCTTTTTGTTTGATTCGATTGGATTTTCGATTCACTTCGATTCTTTTCGATTCGATTATATTCGATTCTTTGCTATTCGACTTGATTATATTCGTCTCAATTCTTTTCGATTGGATTCTTTTTGATTCGATCCTTTCGATTCGATTCGATTTGTTTCGATTCGATTATTTTTTATTCAATTCGATTCGATTCGAATCTTTTTTATTTGATTTGATTCGATTCCTTTCTATTTGATTTGGTTCGATTCTTGTTGATTCGATTCTATTCTTATTGATTCATTTCTTTTTGATTCAATTCGGTTCGATTTTTTCAATTCGATTCGATTCTTTTCGATTCTACTTGATTCAAGTCGAATCTTTTCGATTAGATTCTTTTGGATTCTCTTTGATTCTTTTCGATATGATTCGGTTTTTTCGATTCATTCCATTCGATTCTTTTTGATTCGATTTAATATGATTCTTTTTTATTCGATTTGATTATTTTCAATTCGATAAGATTCTTTTCAATTCTTTTCAATTTGATTTGATTCCATTATTTCCTATTTGATTCGTTACACTTCGATTATTTTCGATTCGATTCATTTCGATTTGATTCGATTATTTTAGATTTGATTCGATTCGATTCGATTATTTTCGATTCGATTCAATTCAAATCGATTCGATTATTTCGATTCTCTTCATTTCAAATTGATTTGAATCGATTCTTTTCAATTTGATTCGATTCGATTACTTTCTATTTGATTCGTTTCGATTCAAATATTTTCAATTCAATTCATTTTGATTCGATTTGATTTGATTATTTTAGATTCGATTCGCTTCAATTATTTTCGATTCGATTCAATTCAAATAGATTCGATTTTATCAATTCTCTTCGTTTCAAATCGATTCTAATCGATTATTTTCTATTTGATTTGATTCGATTACTATACAATCGAAAAAGTTCGACTTGAATCGAAACGAAAAGAAGCGAATCGATTCGAAAAAATTCGAATCAAATCGAATCGAAATGAATTGAAACAAATCAAATAAAGACGAATCGAATCGAAAAAATGGAATCAAATCAAAAAAATCAAATCGAATCGAATAGAAATGAATCGAATCGAAATGAATCGAATCGAATTAAATCGAAACGACTCGAATCGAAAAGAATCAATTCGAATGGAAAAGAATCGAATTGAAAAGGATCAAATCGAAATGAATCAACTCGAATTGAATCGAAAAGAAAGGAATGGAATCGAAAAGAATCAAAACGATTTGAAAAGAATTGAATCGAATAGAATCGAATTGAATCGAATCGATCGAAAGAATCGAATCGAATTGAAAGACTCAAATAGAAACGAAAAGAATCTAATTGAATAGAAAAGAATCGAATCAAAAAAGATGGAATCAATTCGAAAAGAATCAAATAGAAAAGGATCGAATCGATGAATCGAAAATAATTGAATCAAAAAGAATCGAATCGAATTGAAAAGAATCAAAACGAAAGGAATCGAATCGAATCAAATCGAAATGAATGGAATCGAAGAGTGTCAATTGAAAAGAATCCAATCAAATCGAAAAGAATCGAATCGAAAAGAATCAAATCAAATCGAATAGAAAAGAATTGAATCGAATAGAACAGAGTCAATCGAAAAGAATCGATCCATTCGAAAAAATTGAATCTAATCGAATCGAAAATAATCGAACCGAATCGAATCATAAAGAATCGAATCGATTCGAAATGAATTGAATTAAATTGAATCGAAAAGAATCAAAAGGAATCAAATAAAGAAGAATCGAATAGACAAAAATCGAATCGAATCGAAAATAACCAAATCGAAAAGAATTGAATCGAATCGAATCGAATGAAAAGAATTGAATCGAAACAAAAATATAGATTCGAATCGAATCGAATCGAAAATAATCAAATCGAATCGAAAAGAATCGAATTGATTGAAAAAAATCGAATCAAATCGAATCAAAAAGAATCGAAACAAATCAAATAAAGAAGAATCGAATAGAAAAAAATCAAATCGAATCGAATCGAAATGAATCGAATCGAATTGAATTGAAATGAATCGAATTGAATCGAAGAATCGAATTGAATCGAAAAGAATTGAATTGAGTTGAAAAAATCGAATAGAATCAAATAGAAAAAAATCAAATCGATTTGAGAAGAATCAAATCGAATCGAATCAAAAAGAATACAATCAAATCAAATGAAGAATCGAATCAAATCGAAAAAATCGAATAAAATCGGATCGAAAATACTCGAAATGAATCGAAAATAATAGAATCGAAATTGAATCGAAAACAATCGAATCGAATCGAATAGAAAAGAAAAGAATCGTATCAAATAGAATCGAAAAGAAACGAATCGAAAAATATCGAATCGAAACGAAAAAAATCTAATCGAAGCGAAAAGAATGGAATCGAAAAAGATCGAATCGAATCAAATAAAAAAGAATCAAATCAATTCGAAAAAAATCGAAACAAATCGAATCGAAATGAATCAAAACAAATCAAATGAAGAATCGAATAAAAAAATCGAATTGAATCCAAAAATTCAAATCGAATCGAATCGAAATGAATCGAATCGAATTGAATCAAAAAGAATCGAATTGAATCAAAAAGAATCGAACTAAAAAGGATCGAATTGACGAATGAAAATATCGAATCAAAAAGAATTGAATCGAATCAAAAAGAATCCAATTGAAAAGAATTGAATCGAATAGATTCGAATTGAATCGAATCGAACGAAAAGAATCGAATCGAATCGAAAAGAATCAAATAGAATCGAAAATAATCGAATCGAAAAGAATCAAATTGAAAAGGATCGAATCGACGAACGAAAATAATGAAATCGAAAATAATCGAATTGAATTGAAAAGAATCGAATCGAAAAGAATCAAATCGAATCGAATAGAATTGAATCGAATAGAAAAGTCGATCGAAAAGAATCGAATCCATTCAAAAAAATTGAATCGAATCGAATCTAATCGAAAAGAATCGAATCGATTCAAATCGAATCGAATCAAAACGAATCGAATCGAATAGAAAAGAGTCGATAGAAAATAATCAAATCAAATTGAAAAGACTCAAATAGAAAAGAATCGAATGGAATCGAATGGAATCGATAAGAGTTGATTGAAAAGATCCCATTCAAATAGAAAAAAACGAATCAAATCGATACGAATAAAAAAAATCGAATTTAATTGATTTGACTTGAAAAGAATCGAAAACATTCGAATCGTATCGATCGAAACAAAAAGAATCGAATGGAAAGGAATCGAATTGAATTGAATCAAAACAAATCGAGTGGAATCAAAAAGAGTCGATCGAAAAGAATCGAATTGAATCGGAAAGACTCAAATCCAAAAGAATCACATCGAATCAAATCGAAAAGAATCGAATCGAAGGGGTCGATCGAAAAGAATCGAATCAATTTGAAAAAATGAATCGATTGGAATCGAATCGATTTGAAGAGAATCGAAAAGGATCTAATCGAATTGTAAGGAATCGAGAAGAATTGAATCGAATCGAATCAAATAGAAAAGAATTGCATCGAATCTAATCAAAGAGAATCGAATCGAAGCAAAAAGAATCAAATTGAGTTGAAAAAATCAATTGAATTGAAGGGGTTGATCGAAAAGAATCTAATCGATTTGAAAAAAACGAATCGAATCGAATTGAATGGACTTGAAAAGAATCGAAAAGAATCGAATCAAATTGAAAGGGATCGAAAAGAATCGAGAAGAATCGAATTGAATTGAATCAAATCGAAAAGAATCGAATCTAATTGAATACAAAATAATCGAATCGAATCGAAAAGAATTGAATAGTGTTGAAAAAGAATCAAATTGAATAGAAAGAATCGAATCGATTCGAAAAGAATCGAACCGAAAAGAATCGAGTCGAATCGAAAAGAATCGAATCGAATCGAAAAGAATTGAATCGAATCAAAAGGAATCGAATTGAATAGAATAGAATTGAAAATAATCGAATCGAATCGAATCAAAACGAATCGAATCGAAAATAATTGAATCGAATTGAATCAAAAATAATCTAATCGAATCTAATGAAAAGAATCGAATCGAATTGAAACAAATCAGCCAAAAATTATGGAATCTAATTGAATCAAAATAAATCGAACAGAATTGAATCAAACGAATTGAATTGAATCGAATCGAAAAAATTCAATTCAAAATGAATCGAATTGAAAATAATTGAATCAAATTGAATCGAAAATAATCGAATCAGATCGAATCGAAAATAATCGAATCGAATCAAATTGACGCGAATCGAATAAAAAATAATGAAATAGAAATGAATTGAATCGAAAATAATCGAATCGATTTGAATCAAAAATAACCGAATCGAATCGAATCGAAATGAATTGAATCGAATATAATCGAATCGAAAATAATTGAATCGAAAATAATCAAATCTAATTAAAACTAATCGAATCGAATCGAATTGAAATAATCGAATCGAAAATAATCGAATTGAAACGAATCAAATGGAAAATAATTGAAAGGAATTGAAAGGATTCGAATCGAAAATAATTGAATCGAAATGAATCGAATCCAAAATAATTCAACCAAATCGAATCGAATCGAATAGAAATTGATCAAATCAAATTGAATCGAAACGAATCGAATTGAAAATAATCGAATCGAAACAATTGAATCGAAAAAAATCAAATCGAATCGAATCGAAATTAATCGAATTGAATAAAATCGAATCGAAAAGAATCGAATCGAAATAGAATAAAAAAATCAAAAAGAATCGAATCGAATCGAAAAGAATCGAATGGAATCGAATCAAAAAGAAACGAATCGAAAACTATCAAATTGAAATGAAACAAATCGAATCGAATAGAATAAAAAAAAGAGTCGAATCGAACCGAAAATTATCGAATCGAATCAAATTAAAACAAATCGAATCTAAAATAATCGAATCGAAATGAATCGAATCGGAAATAATTGAATCGAAATTAATGGAATCGAATCAAATCTAATCGAAACGAATAGAATCGAAAATAATCGAATCGATTGAAGATAATTGAATCAAATTGAATCAAAACGAATTGAAAAGAATCGAATGGAATCGATAAGAGTCGATCGAAAAGAATCGAATCAAATCGGAAAAAATCTAATCTAATCGAATTGAATTGAAAAGAATCGAAAAGATTCGAATCGTATCAATCGAAATGAAAAGAATCGAATCGAAAGGAATCGAATATAATCGAATCAAAACAAATCGAATGGAATCGAAGAGTCGATCAAAAAGAACAGAATCGCATCGAAAAGACTCAAATCTGAAAGAATCGAATCAAATTAAATCGAAAAGAATCTAATCGAAGGGTTCGATCAAAAAGAATCGAATCAACTTGAAAAAATGAATCGATTCGAAACGAATCGAATTGAAAAGAATAGAAAAGAATAAAATCGAATTGAAAGGAACTAAGAAGAATCAAATCAAATTGATTCAAATAGAAAGAATCAAATTGAATCGAAAAGAATCGAATAAAAGCAAAAAGAATCGAATTGAGGTGAAAAAGTCGAATCGAATCGAATTGAAGTGTTCGATCGAAATGAATCGAAACAATTGGAATCGAATCAAATCGATTTGAAACAAACAAATCGAATCGAATCGAATCAGCTTGAAAAGAATCAAAAAGAATCGTATCGAATTGAAAGGAATCGAAAAGAATCGAGAAGAATCGAATTGAATCGAATCGAATAGAAAAGAATCGAATCGAATTGAAAAGAATTGAATCAAGTTGAAAAAATCGAATCGAATTGAATCAAAAAGAATTGAATTGATTCGAAAAGAATCGAAACGAAAAGAATCGAATCGAATCAAAAAGAATCGAATCGAATCGAAAAGTATCGAATCAAAAGGAATCGAAAGGAATAGAATAGAATAAAAAATAATCGAATCGAATTGAATCAAAACGAATCGAATCGAAAATAATTGAATCGAATCGAAAAGAATCTAATCGAGTCTAATCGAAACGAATCGAATCGAAATAAATCAGCCAAAAATTATGGAATCTAATCTAATCAAAATTAATTGAATCTAATTGAATCAAATGAATTGAATCGAATTGAATCGAATTGAATTGAATCGAAAAAAATCAAATCAAAATGAATCGAATTGAAAATAATTGAATCAAATAGAATCGAAAATAATTCAATCGAATCGAAAATAATCGAATCGAATCAAATTGAAGTGAATCGAATAAAAAATAATCGAATCAAAATGAGTTGAATCGAAAATAAACGAATCGAATCGAATCAGAATTAATCGAATCGAATCAAATCGAATAGAACTGAATTGAAAAGAATCAAATCGAATAGATTAAAATCGAATAGAATTGAATCGAAAAGAATCGTATCGAATTAAATCAAATTGAATCGGATCGAAAAGAATCTAATCGAATTGAAAAGAATTGAATAAAATCGAAAAGAATTGAATCAAAAAGAATTGAATCGAAGTGAATCAAATCGAATTGAAAACAATCGAATTAAATCGAAAAGCATCGATTTGAATAGAAAAGAATCGAATCGAAAAGATCGAATCAAATCGAAAATAATCGAATCGAATCGAAAAAAGTCTAATCGTATCGAATCTAAAAGAATAGAATCAAATCGAAAAGATTCAAATCCAAAATAATTGAGCTGAACTGTCAAATCGGAAAGAAACAAATCGATTCGAGTGAGGTGAGGCTCAGGTGTGGAACAGAGTAAGCAGGTCCCAATGAGGCCCAGGTGAGGACCAGAGTCACCAGATCTGGGTGAGGCCCAGATAGGATCAGAGACACCAGTTCCAGGTGAGGCCAAGAAGAAGTACACAGCAATCAGGTCCAGTTGGGGAGCAAAGACACCAGGACTGTGTGAGGCCGAGATGGGGACCAGATTCACCAGGTCCAGGTGAGGCCGAGGTGGTGAACAGAGTCATCGGGTCCAGGTGAGGACCAGGTAAAGACCAGATTCACCAGGTCCAATTGAGGCCCACGTTGGGACCTGAGTCACCAGGTATGGGTGAGGCCCAGGTGACAACCCCAATGACCAGGTCCAGGTGAGGCCAACCTGGAAGCCAGAGTCACAGATCCAGGTGAGGCCCTGGTGGGGACCAGATTCACCAGATAAATGTGAGGCTAGAAGGACACCACAGACACCAGGTCCAGGAGTGGTTCATGTGTGAACGAGAGTCAACAGGTCCAGGTGAGACCCAGGTGGGGACCACAGTCACCAGGACCAGATTGAGGCCTAGGTGGGGGGCCCAGAGTCATCACGGCCAGGTGAGGCCAAAGTGTGGATCAAAGATATCAGGTCCAGGTGAGTCCCAGTGGGGGAAGAGTGTAACCATGTCCCATTGATGCCCAGGTGGGACCAGAGTCACAAGGTCCAGACGAGGCCTAAGTGAAGAGTAGATTCACCAGGTCCTGTTGAGGCCCAGAGGAGGACCAGAGTCTCCAGCTACCTGTGGGGCCCAGAGGGGGACCAGAGTCACACGGTCTAGGTGATATCCAGGTGGGTACCAGAGTCACCACGTCAGGGTGAGGCCCAGAGTGCGACAAGAGTCATTAGGTCCAGGTGACGTCCCTTTGGGAACCTGTACCCTCGTCCAGGAGAGACCGAGGTGGGACCACATTCACCAGGTCAGGGTGAGGTCCAGAGGGAGACCAGCGTCACCAGGTCCAGGTGAGGCCCAAATATGGATCAGAGTAGTTTTGTTCCAGGTGAGGCCAGAAGGAGACCACAGGAACCAGGTCCAGGAGAGCCCCATATGGGAACCAGAGCCACCAGAAGAGGGGAGGTCCAGGTGGGGACCACAGTCACAAGTTCCAGGTGAGGCCCAGGTGGCAAAAAGATTCACCAAGTCCAGGTGAGACACAGGTGGTGACCAGAGTCACCAGGTCCAGGTGAGGACCAGGTAGGGACCAGATTCACCAGGTCCAAGTGAAGCCCAGGGGGGGACCAGAGTCACCATGTAAGTGCGCAGCCCACAGGGGGAACCGGAGTAACTACTTTAGTTTGAGGCCCAGAGTGGGACCAGAGGTCCACTGTCCAATTGAGGCCCAGGTGTGGAAGGGGGTATCCAGGTCCCAATGATGCCTAGGTGAGGATCAGAGTCACTAGGGCCATGCAAGGCCTGGATGGAGATCAGAATCACCAGGTCCTGTTGAGGCATAGGAGACCAGAGTCACCAGTATCAGGAGAGCCCCATGAAGTACCAGAGCCACTATATCCAGCTGAGTCCTTGGTCCATGTGAGGCCCACGGGAGGACCAGATTCATCAGGTCGAATTGAGGCATAGCTGGGGACAAGAATCACCAGGTCTGGGTGACGCCTAGGTGGGGACAAGATTCACCAGGTCTGAGTTAGTTCAAAGTGGGGACGAGAGTCACCAGGTCCCGGTGACGCCAAACTAAGGACCGGAGTCACCAGATCCAGGTGAGGTCCATGTTGGAAAGAGAGTCACCAGGTCCAGGAGAGGTCCAGGTGGGGACCAGAATCACCAGATCCAGGTAAAGCCCAGGTGGGGACCAGAGTCACCAGGTCCAGATGAGGCCCAGGGGAGGACCAGAGTTACCAGGTACACATGAGGCCGAGGTGGGGACAAGAGGAAACAGGTCCATGTGAGGCTGGCTGGGGACCATGGTCAACAGGTCTATGTGAGG